>JASUDE010000067.1:0-86707 GCA_034509685.1 Colletotrichum cereale | reverse complement strand
TGAGGCCCCGCTTCCCCCCCCCCCCCCCCGCTTCCTTCTAGAACGAATGGAAACATGTTCTACGTTCCCGAGCGCAGCAGACCTTGATCTGGTCCTCCATGTTACAAACAGAGATCGTCGCATCACTGCTGTTGGCCCCGCCACCCGGCATTCGGAGAGTTGCCCACATGCTCAAACGCGAACCTACTCCGACCCCGGCGGGATGACGCCGCTCCGGTGTCGTCCTCGGGTTCGCGCTTCCTTCCGCCTGGTCTTCCGCCGAGGTACATGCGCGGGGGACCGATCAACAGCGGGCTCACGTGGTGCTGTACCGCTTCGAGTGAGGGACGGTTCAGGTTTCTCACTCCATACATGTCTTGTCATTTTCGTGTATTCTACACACTTCACTCCTATCCCCTAAATCGTCCGAAGGCCTCCAAGTCGGGCAAAGAAATCACTACGACACAACCAAGCTGCCCTCCAGCGCGAGGTTCCTGCTCGAGGCACCGACCCGCACCCTAAAGGAACCCTTCGGCAAGATCCAGTTCTGGCTCGGGACATCCCAGTAACTCAAGTCCTTACGCCTCAGGTTGAAGGTCGCCGTGGCCGACTCCCCGACGCCGAGCCGCAGCTTGTTGAAACCGCGGAGCTGCTTCGGCGGCGACACGACCGCCCCCGACGGGAGCGTGATGTACAGCTGCGCCACCTCGGCCCCGGCCACGGCCCCCGTGTTCTTGACAGTCGCCGTCACCGTGGCCACCACGTCGAAGAGGTCCGCGCGCCCGCCCGGCACAACCTGGCCGACTGCGGGCCCGGACTTGGCGGTCGAGGTCACGCTGATGCCGGAGTAGGTGTAGTTGGTGTATGCTGATGCTCGTCAGCGCGCGACTCCAATCAAGCAAAGAGTCATGCCAGGGGGGAAGGGGGATCACTTACACAATCCGAAACCGAACTCGTACCGAGGCTCGATGCCGGCCTGGTCAAAGTGGCGGTAGTCGATGAAGATGCCCTCGGCAAAGTTGTCCTGGCCGCTCCGGGAGATGGAGGTGCCGTAGTCGGCGGCGCTCTTACCGATGGTATACGGCAGCTTCCCGTTCGGGTTCGTCGCGCCCCAGAGCACGTCGACAAGCGCGTTGCCTGTCTCCTGGGACCCGAGCCCGGCCCAGACCACGGCCTTGACGCCCGGCTGCGCGAGGATGGTCTCGAGGACGATGGGCCCCGTGCTGTGGACGACGACGACGACGTTCTGGTTGGCCGCGGCCACAGCCCGCACGAGCTCGTTGCCGTTGTGCCACGGGTCCAGGTTGTTGCGGTCGCCGGGGTTGCCTTCGACGCTGATGTACCCCTCGCCCGAGTCGGCCGTGATGAAGACAAAGGCCACGTCCGCGCCCGCCACCGCCGCCGCGCCCTGCTGCGCGTTGTCGCTGCTGCTCGCCGACACCTGCGTGCCGTCCTGCGCCGCGCGCGCCCTCATCGCGTCCAGCGGCGCCACGAGGTACGGGTAGTCCACCGTGCCCGACCCCCACCCCATCCCGAGGGTGCCCGTGTTGCAGCCGCGGTCGACGCAGGCGTTGATGCCCGCCGGGTTGTTGACGGACGAGGAGCCCACCACGGCGATCTTGCCCGGCTTCTTCAGGGGCAGCGTGGCGTTGGCGTTCTTGAGGAGCACGATGCCGTCGCGCGCCGTCGCGCGTACGTTCTGCTTGTGGTTGCCCTGCACGTTGGCGCCGAGGTTGACGGCCGGGTACGAGCCCTGGTCCTGGCCGACGAGGTACCACGCCGCGAGAATCCTGCGGACCTTGTCGTCGAGCGTCGCCTGCGACACCTGGCCGTTCTGCACCGCCGTCTTGAGCCGCGGGCCCCACCACACCGACGACGGGGTGTTGCTGAAGTCGGACCCGGGCATCATCATGTCCAGGCCCGAGTTGGCGCCGCTGACCGTGCCCGTCGTCGCGTACCAGTCCGTCATGATGTACCCCGGGAACCCGAGCTGCTGCTTGAGCAGCTTGTTCATTATCCCGTCGTTCTCGCACGCCCACGTGCCGTTCACTTTGTTGTAGGCGCACATGGCCGACGCCACGTTGGCTCTCACCGCCTCGGCGAACGGCCACAAATAAAGTTCGTGCATGCTTCTATCGTCGACGATACTGTTCATCGTCTCGCGGTTGAGCTCCTGCTCGTTGGCGATGTAGTGCTTCGCCGTCGCCTGGACGCCGGCCGACTGCATGCCCTCGATCGTCTCCTTGGTGGCGACGCCCATGAGGTACGGGTCGGGGCCGAAGCCCTCCCAGTTTCTACCGGCGGCCGGGGTCTGGAGAACACGCCGGTTAGCCAATTGGTTTCCTTTGATAGGAGCCGGGCGTGGGCGAGGTGAAGCCAGTGGATTGAAGAGGGACGTGGGTTACGTGATGGCATATCACGTAGGCCCAGCTTCACAGCCCGTCCACGGGTCCGGGGATGCCAGGCATCACGACAGACGGGAAGCACAAACTCACTTTACCCAAAGCGCCGCATGCGGGGCCGAGCATGACGTGCACGCCGACGCCCTTGGCCTCCGTGGCCTTCAACAGGCCGCGCTCGCGGATCAGGTTGACATCCCACGTGGCCGCGGCCTGGATGCCGGGAACGAAGGCCGTGACGCTGCTGGCGTAGCGGACGCCGAGGGGGCCGTCCTGGAGACAGAGGGAGGGGTAGTTGATGGACGAGGCCGGGGACGTGTTGCCGACGCAGGGGCCTCTGTTCCAGCCGATGCCCGAGACGATGCCGACCTTATCGTCCAGGGAGAGGCGGGACAGCGCCGCGTTGGCCTTGACGTAGGCGGCGTCCCATTCCGGGGAGCGGCGCGGGCTCGCCGAGTCTTGGGCGGCGGCGAGGGTCGTCGCCGCGGCGAAGAATGCGATCTTGGAGAGATGCATTGCGGGAGGGAATCGGTGGTTGTCGTGAAAGGGGGCGAGGCTGGAAGAAACGAGGAGCGCTACTCTACTTCCCGACCTCCCCCGATGTGCAAGCTCGCGCGTCCTCCTACTTATACTTCCCACGTGTAGTGAGGTCCGAAGCTCACGAGCTCGGCTCTTTTTGAGAGCTCCTCGGCTTTCTTTCTCCCTTCCCCGCTTGAGCAGCGACGATCTTGTACCGTTCAACCTGTTTTTGGAACCCCGCCGGGAGTCGAGCCAGGCTGCCGAGGGGGAGGAAGGCCCGTCCATCCGGTAGGTTCAGTCGGCACCGATTTGAGGCCTGGTCGTCGTCATATGATATCACGCGCAGCTGCAGGGCGCATGTCTGGTTCGAAGGCCGTTGATTGGGTTTCAATATAACGCGACTCCGTAGTACCTTTCTTGGCTCTCTCGTCAGAGGGCAACGGGCCAAGTCATGTAATCTCATGATGTGACCGTTCTGTGGTGGTATCCGGCGGCTTGGTATTGGCAACCCCCCCTTTCACCCGATGAGCGATTAATACTTCGGCTGCTCGAGAGCTAAACATCCTGGCTGGCGCGCACGTACTTGTTCGTCCAGTCTCCTAGCGGTCATGCATGCAACCCACGCGGCTCGAGGGGGGGGGAAAAGGGAGCAAGATCGGCGTTTCCCCGGACCGCTCATGTGACGTTGACGCTGCCGCTGGGGTTACATTGGATCTCTTGGGAGCCGGGGTTTTGGCGGGGAAGCACTGGTGTCACAGTGGTGTGTACCATGTACAATAATGAGGGGGAAGGGAGAGAGGTTGCCATGTGCGGAGAGGCCAGACCAGAGGTCGGGAGCATGTGCGCATGTGTTGTGGATTCCTGCGAATGGCTTCCCCCCTTCGGACAATCGTCGGCCGTCGTCCGATTGCGGATGAGCGGCCGACTAGACAGAGTGGTGACGCTTAGGGGGGAAATCCCACACGGCCGAACGAACTGGTCAACGTCTTGAGCCCTCCCCCTGGAATTGCAGTTGGAAGATGACGTGGTGGAAATTCACAGCACGTTGATAAGTGCCGGCTCGCATTGCAACCCCGCAGCGTCGGCATCATGCCGGTCGCTCGACTCCGGGGTTGACGGCAATGGCGGAGATTGGGCCTCCCCCCCAATCACCAGCAACTTTGCTTTCTATTCGTCAATACAACATTAGTGCTTTTAGACCAATCGTTTCCCATCACGCCCAGCAGCGGCTTTTCTCCCAGCTCGGTTCCATCACTGGCCTCATTCTCAACGGGTTCATCACCGAATGGATCGGCTGCTCACTGTTAGAAGTTTCGTCGTCCGGCGTATTCATAGATAGTATTAGTACGACGACGACGACGACGACGACGACGACGACGACGACGACGACAGCAGAAAACAACATGGCTTCGAACAACGGAGCCCCCAGCCTGCCCAACGGCCGCTTGCCGGCCGACTACTTCAACTCCGTCAGGGCCAAGGTGCGGCCGGTGGAGACCACGGCGGCACCCGGGACTACGGCGCTAGAAATATTGGCAAGGAGCAAAGTCTTTCAATTAAATAAATGCAATGTATGCCGTTCTGCTATCTTAATGCCCTCCTCGAAACGTGTAAAAACAAGCACCATACCATAACATGAACGAAGCTCCGTCTACCACACATACTTATATGTTGCTGTAACATTGTTCAACGCTTGCGCGTAACCTTGCGTGTAACCTTGCGTGTAACAGGCGCTTTTGATGTCGTCTTCCTTTTTGTCAGCTTCTTGTTACTGTTGATTAATGTGCGTTTAGCCTCTTCGGCTGCTATAAAATTCTTATCGTATATTAATACGTATGTTAGCTGTATTTGTTGCTGCGTTAGGAATATAACATACCTTCTGCAGCCTGGGAGATCTTGGTCGTGTTCCTTCCAGAACTCCATCAGTTGTGGCGACGGTTTGACTTGGACTCTGGATGGGACACCCTTGCGTCCTCCCACAGCGTCTGCTCACTATTGCCAGCACCTGCCTAAAAAGTATAAAAGTAGAACTCAAAAAGAAGTCTCGTATATATTTCTATATTACAGACATCCAAAGTAGGCTGTTTGAGCCAAAAGCCTGAGCTACAAGGAATGTTAGCTGTATGTAATACCCTCCCTTATAGGGAATCCTCTTTAGCCTAACTTCAGGCTGCCTTTAGACGGGCTGTGTAGTAATGGTGCACGGTAGCTGCCGTGTGCCCTCTCCTCTTATTCTGTTGTCCGATATTGGCTCATGTGTATGCGATTTGAGCCGGACGAAAACTACTTTATTAAACGCGCTAATGTAGGGATGTTAGTACTAAGGTGTTGGGTGCTGTCTCAGAATATCCTCTATTTGCTTAAATGAAACGATTGCTAGCTGCCCTGGGTGTAGAGTAGTAACCTTGTCTTTGAGATGTTCTAGACTGGCTGTAATGTTAAGGACAGGGGCCTTTATATAAACGCAAGATATACTATCTGGCATCTTCACATATATTAAATAAATAAGCCTAAAGTTTACTCCTTACTTTAGTGTTATGGTATTTTTTAAGGTAGTAATTAATGCTGTTGTACGATGAACAAACATACTGCAGCTATTATACCTGCCAGATGTCTCGCATGACACAAGACGACCGGGGGACACCGTATGGATCCTGAACGCTCAAGAGCCATAGGCACTTGACAGCGCGGGACAATTCTAGTTAACTGTTAATGTTAATTAGTATTGAATGTCTATAAATAATAATCGAGAAGCACTTACTGGTTCCTTGCTTTTTTTTTTTTTTTTGATGAAAAAGCTGGATGAGGATGTCGCCCTGGTTTATGGTGCAGTTTCGGATGAAGAATCCGAGAGTGCCGCCAGGAACGAGAATGTCACGGACTTTTATGTCGTTTGTGACGAGGATGGCCTGTATGTCACCAGGCAAGATGCCGTGTTCATCTTGAACATTGCTCCGCGGCCGCAACACACTGATTGCCGGCGCAGGACAATGCGATCCAATTGCCGGTTTATTCTTGTCTGTGTTGATGTATCTCGAAACCTTTTGCGCGATCGATGTTGTTTGGAGTCGAGGTGGTCAAGTGTAGAGGGCGAGGTGGTATTGAATGCTAAGGATAATTTGAAAGCCGGTGTGGGTTGGGAAGAAGAAATTCGTATTGGTGCCAGCCAATCTGTCTGTCGTAGGAAAAAAAAAAAGCAAAAAGGATATGAAGATGCGGCCAGTGTGGATTGAACACACGACCTTCAGATTAAGTGATTGAAGTTGACTTCAGTCTGACGCTCTCCCAACTGAGCTATGTCCGCCACGGTCTTCATTGCCAAAACTGATTAGTTCACACAATAAGTACTATTGAGAAATAATTGACGACGAACAGAGAGTCTCAATCTCGACTCAACCCAGTCAATCAATCTTTCGAATCCATCTCTCTCGACCGTTCTTGGCAACACTCTATGACCAAACAACATTTGTCCGAAACTACAGCAGAGAGCATTTGCAGTCTTACAGACATGCCTGCAACGATTACCTTGCAGCCCACCTGCCCACCAGCTTCATGGTCCCTCAAGAGTCACCATCTGGTCTCGGTGGATCCGAATAAGTGGCCCAGGCTGACTGACGCATCCTCACAGAGGCTTCATGTTCCTTATCAGTGGGGTCTCTCGGCTTTGCAGAGGCCGACTTTGACCCAGACTGTGTTTGTGTGCTTGGTCAAACCAGGACTTGCTACCTCAAGGTGTATGTATCATTGAAGTGCCCAACCGTCAGCATCAGATACTCACCACGAAGGCTTCCATCAATGGGCCAACCCACGAATCCCCATCGAACCATACAGATATGCAGACTCGTTTTGGTTCGAAGCGCGGCGGCCTCTCCTCAAAATGACTTGGCTAGGCCCGGCGGCGCGATCCCATCCCGCCGCCCTTCACTAAGCTCAAAAGTTAGTTGCCTAGTGCGGGCCGGCGCCCTGCGCAAGACATGCTTGGCGGCTCGCAGCGGGTCAATCCTCCGAGCGAAACCCATGCCCCGCCATGGAGCCGCGAGGAGTGCGGAAGTGAGTGCGGAAGCGGACTCGGCCCCTGCGTATCTTTCAACGAGCGACACAATAAACCAATCTCAACGGTGACTCAGATCTCTCGAGCTAAAGACTCATAATATATCATCGTTTTATATAAAAGAATCGTATGTGGCCGCTTGAGGAATTAGTCGATGTGAACTATACCCATTCATTACTCAATTGGCTTTCTTTTTATACAGAAAAGGCCGATTTCTCACTGATCCCAACGTGACAGCCATTGTCATTACTACCAGAAACCAATTGACATGATGGGCGAACTCGTCAAAGAAACGGGCCAGCTTCAGCTTGGCTCGCCTCCCTTCGGCAAGCCCATGCTGAAGGAGTTCCTCATCGACCCGGCTTATCGTAACATGAACAATGGTATGCGCTTCCGTCCGCGATCAACCACTCGCCATCACCCAAAGCACCTCTCTTCTCGTTGGTCTCGGCTAACCAACCCTCTCAAGGATCCTTTGGCACCATCCCCCGCCACATCCAAACCGTCCTCCGCTCCTACCAAGACCAGGCCGAGGCACGCCCCGATCCCTTCATCCGCTGGACCTACCATGATCGGCTCAGGGAATCCCGGCAAGCCGTGGCAGACCTCATGAACGCGCCCCTCTCCTGCACCGTCTTCGTCCCCAACGCCACCGTCGGCGTCAACACGGTCCTCCGCAACCTCACCTGGGCTCCCGACGGCCTCGACGAGATCCTGTACTTCTCCACCATCTACGGCTCCTGCGCCAAGACCATCGACTACGTCGTCGACACCCGCGCCGGCCTCGTCTCCTCCCGCGGCATCCCCCTCACCTACCCCCTCGAGGACGACGAGATCGTGGCCCTCTTCCGCGAGACCGTCGCCAAAAGCCGCGCCGAGGGCAAGCGTCCCAAGATCTGCCTCTTCGACGTCGTCTCCAGCCTGCCGGGGATCGTGTTCCCCCACCGGGCCATGACCGCCGCGTGCCGCGAGCTGGGCATCATGAGCCTCGTCGACGGCGCCCAGGGCGTCGGCATGGTGCCGCTGGACCTCACCGCCACGGACCCGGACTTCTTCGTCTCCAACTGCCACAAGTGGCTCCACGTCCCGCGCGGGTGCGCCGTGTTCTACGTCCCCGAGCGGAACCATCACCTCCTGGCCTCGTCGGTGCCGACGTCCCACAGCTACGTGGCCCGGTCCGGCGTGCAGCGCCACAACCCGCTCCCGGCGACCGGCGACTCCCACTTCGTGACGACGTTCGGCTTCGTGGGGACCGCCGACAACAGCCCGAGCCTGTGCGTCAAGCACGCCATCGAGTGGCGCAAGAGCATCGGCGGCGAGGACAGGATCTTGGAGTACCTCTGGACCCTGGCCAAGGAGGGCGGCAAGAAGGTCGCTGCCACGCTGGGGACGTTTGTCCTGGACAACAAGTCCGAGACGCTGACCAAGTGCGCCATGGTCAACGTCGCGCTGCCGATCGTCATGGGCGCGGCAGACGTCGAAACCACGTCGGTCGGTCCGGACGACACGGTGACGGTGCCGGAGAAGGAGGCTGGAGTCGTCGTCAGCTGGATGATGAATGCGCTGGTCAACGACTACCTCACCTTCGTCGCGTTGTTCTGGCACCAGGGCCGGTGGTACATGAGGATCAGCGCGCAGGTTTTCCTGGACGAGACGGACTTTGAGTGGCTGGGCAACACCATGAAGGAACTTTGTCAACGGGTTGGGAAACAGGAATACAAGGCCAACCCCCAAGAGGCGACGAAATGAGTCGTGAACAGGGGACGGGTCGTCAAGAGGGAAAATAGTTTGTTTAGATCACAATGTCACTCATTTACTATGCCGGCTATAGAGCCCAGGGGATATCTAAGCTAGAGTGAGATTTCGCCACCTAGGTTTCCCGGATCACTTAGATAGAAGAAAAAAAAAAAAAAGAGAAAAAGTAATAAGAGAGGATGTGTCTTTTGCGCAGTCCCGTCTCAGGCGGCGATGACCAGAGCGGATAACAAAGCGACCATTAAGCCTCCCATGGTGGCCCTCGTGGACCTGTCGGTTCCGGACGTCGAGCCGTCGCTGTTCATGTTGTTGAACCTGGTCATGGATACGAGTGAATCTTAATGCCAAACAGTAATGAAGTTGCCGCACAGTGTGTCAATGCTTACGCCGCTGCGCCTGTTCCTACTGCTGCGCCAGCCTGTTGGTTGACGACGTGCTCCGCCATGCCAAGGGACATGTTGCCGCCGTTGAAGGCGACAAACTGCGACTTGAACAGGATGTCTCCGTAGATCTGGAGCTTGGAGGTGGTGGCCTGGAGACCGCCAAAGCAAGCTGGATAAATGTTAGCGATAGGTTCGATGAGCTAGAGAAACACGGAGGGTGGGCTTACTCTGCTGGTCAACCTGGGCGAAGTTGATGTCACTACCCTTGACACGGGCCATGTAGACACCGCCGATATCCATCATCAGATCGGGGAGCTTAGCGTTGCAAGGGAAGGTGATACCGCCAACAGTCTGATCTTGCTTGGCGCCCTGGACCTGCTGGTAGTAGGCCTTGACCATGGTAGGGTTGGCGAGGATGAGTGTGGTGCCGGTGTCGGCGATGGCCTGGCCGCCGGTAAGGCCCACCTGGGGCTGGCCGTCGCCGACGGCAAACTTTTCGCTGGAGAACTGCCAGAAGCCGCTGGTAGTGTTGATGGGGATCCAGGCCATCTGGCCGGTGAACTTGGAGGTGTCGATACGGCCGAACTCGTAGGCGCCGACGGACTTCTTGCGGAGGTCGGCGGTGAAGACGGGCTCGGCGAGGCTGGGCATGACGTTGTCGAAGAAGGTCTTCTGGGCCGTGGGCTTGACGGTGTTGAGCTTGGAGAAGGCGAGGCCGAGGAGACCGTTGTTGGCGGTGTCCTCGACGAACTGCTGGGAGACGGCGGTGGCCATCTCGACGGCCTGCTCCTGGACGACGGCGCCGCCAATGTCGACAACGTCGGTCCCGACGACGCCCTGGGCGCCAGAGCCGTCACCGTACCGGATACTGAAGTTCTGTCCGTTGAGCATCTTGGCGTTCTGGCTCTTGGACGGGTCGTAGAGCTGGTGGCCGGTCTGGGACTGGGTGTCGAGCATGGAGGTGAAGACCCAGAGGTCGGAGGAGCCGCTGTCGAAGTCGACGTTGACCTCCTGGCCGCCGATCTTGATGGGCGAGACGTACTCGACGTCGTTGCGGATCGGGGTGGCGGTGACGAGTCCGGTCCCGGGCGCGCCGGCGGCGGCGTTGGTCTCGTTCGTGGCGAAGGACTTGAAGCTCTCAGTCTTGACGGGTTCGGGGTTCTTGGCTGCCTGGGCGGCCATGGCCTCGAGCAGACCCGGGGGCATGGGCATGCTGAACTTGCGGTACGCCTTTACCAGTTGTCTCGTTCCATCGTGGCCCTTGAAGTTCTCGTTGGGCACTCTGGGGACGAGGAAGTGTCCTCGCTTCTGGATGTTGGAGCGCTGCTCGACCGGGGAGGCGTTGGCAAAGGTCGCCAACAGGCCGTACAGGGCAAGGGACCGCAATGAAGTCGACTCCATTTTGAATGTGTGATGCTGTCCGTCACCAGATGGACAAACTACGAGACGAAAAAAGGAATTCGAAGAAAAAGCCACACCAGGAGGCTTCTTAGTCGAGAGAACGAAAGACGGACGAGGGACTATCACCAGGAGCCCTCAAGGTAAAGGGAGAAAAGTAAAAAAAAGAATTAAAGATTTCGTCGTGAAGGAACGGAAACTGGTGACGGGTTGGGAGGAGGAGGAGAAGAAGAAGCAGAGGATGGTCAAGAAGAGAAGAGTAGCCCGAGGAAGAAAAGACGGAATAAGAAGGAGGGCAAGCCGAGTTAATGTTCAAAGCAGGAAACCCCCGAGGATGGCCACCATGATTGTCCGGTTTACGAGGGTCATACATGTTGCAGGAACAATGGGACGACGACGTCGTGCGCGTCGTTGCTTGGAGGTTGCAGGCGGGCCAAGTCTCAAGTTGTGAAGCCCTGGTCACAGAATGTCCCGCTGAGCAGGGAGCGTGCGCGTCCATGTCAAGCCGGGGTAGCCCTGAGCCCTGGGATGGGCGGATCAATCATCGAACCGGTCGAAGCTCTATGCACCACTTGGGCTGAAGGGCAAGGGCGAGACAGAGAGAGAGGATAGGCAAAGGGAGGGGTGGAAGGGCGTGTGCGTGGGAGAATCAGAAAGTCCCTTTTCCTGCCAGTCGGGATTCCAAGACGCGAGTTGCGGCAAGGTAGTGGATCTGGTAGCATGTTTTGGCGTGGCGGGATTACGTTGAGCGAAGAACGGTAGCATGCAGGGGAGTCCCCTTACCCCACAGCCGGCCAAGGAGTGATCCAAAGCAAGGATGCCGGGCGATCGGTGCCGGGGGAAGGGGGGCAGCGTACATACGCAGTAGTGTATCCGTACTACTAGAGGTCGAAGGGGTGGCTCCGAGTGAGTGTGAATGGATCAATGGGGGTGCGTGGCGGCTCTCGTCATTCAGCTTTCGGTTTCTTGTTGTACACGACACAGTTCCTGTGAGTTGAGAGGAGATGGGTCTGTAAGAGAGAGAGGGCCAAGAGATCTCGGGGTTCAGATGTAAAGTCTCATGGACTAGACCGTAAGGTAAAACTGGCGAGACTTTGCCCCGAGGTATCGCCCAGCTTATTCCGAACCATGGAAGCGCAGTTGCGTGGGCAAACCAGGTTGGCGACGTGAACGCTGATGCAACCCTGGCGAGAGGCGAACGGGCAAGACGGTGGCGCTGTCAAAACTCCTAGTGTTGAGCTTCTCTCGGCCCCAAGAACCGATTGCTGTGAGCTAGACGGGGGGGGCGAAGCCTGCCAGAGGCGTCGGAAACTACTGCGCGGGAGACGCAAGTTGGCATGCAGCCGAGAGACGCCAGGATGCGGCAACAAGTTGCCGGACCGTTGCATTCTCTCCATTCCGGGTGCGAATGGCCAGACATGTTGCCCATCACTTCTCCACCGGACGGGGTCGGTCCAGGTCGAGGCCGAAATAGTCCCCGGCGACCCCCAGAAGCGTGGACCAAGTACTCTGTAAGCTTGGCTGATAAGCATTTAGACGACGTGCCAGTCCACTCCCCCTTTCTCCACTGGGCTTCCCGAATATTTGGGCAGATGCAAGCTGGATACGAGAGGCCAGCTCCCGCGCGGGTCGACTTTGGGCGGTGCTTTAATGATCAGACAAAACACTGGCACACATAAAGGGAGATGGTGGAATATCCGACGAGGACGCGAGGAAGCAGTAAATGTGCTATTCTTGACATCGATCGAACTCAGTGCTTCTCGCCGTTGCCCTGGCCCTAGTCCGTTCGGAAAGGAATGGGAAAGGCGGACGTTTCCATGACTGTGTGAGAAGGGCACCCCTGGAACCGGGATGCCGTCAGGGCCGGGCAGGGGGGGGGGGATCGAGCGCGGGAGGACGGCGAAGGCCGAGCATACTAGTACCTACCGCCTTGTACTAGGTATGTCCAAGTAGACGGCGAGGGTCTGGGAAGTCTGGTAATACGGGTACGACATGCCGTCAATTGAGCCTCTCTCTGCCCCCTTCCCGGGGTAAACTACCCAGCTGAGTCGGTGTCCACGATGTTGTTTCTGCTTGGCGTTTCAACGATGCTCATAGGCCGTTCTCCCGCTCGCTAGCCAAGCCTCACGGCGCTTGGCATGTCGGCTGTCGTTGGACGGACCAAGAAAATCGAAGACATTTTTTTTGTTTGGTTTTTTTGCATATTTTTTTTGCCAAGGGCGATCTGCTCTGCAGGCCTCGATGCTAGGCCCTTGGCATGCTAAGCTTCGAGTGTTGCGGAAGAGGATTACCGAACATGAATTAGTTCGGGACACCGGACGAAGGAGAAACAAGTGGCCATGCTGAAGGCTGAAGCCAAAACCGACATTGTTTGCGGCACTCGGACTCCACAGCCAGAGGGAGGCAGCCGTCGTCGCTGTTTCGCTCGCTCGTGCAATGAGCGGGCGGTTGATGGGCGCCTTCTGCTGCGCGCATCGCTTCGGAACGGGCGAGCTCCTTGCTGAGATGAGAGGTGAGGTTGGCCCCCTTCATCTCGGTTGATTGGTTTCTGGCCACTTTCCAACCACCGCCTCCTGACAGAAACGACTCGTTTGACCCGACAGCTCAGCCCAGCCCAGCCCAGAAAGAGATTGTAGGGAGAGAATGACTGACGTATTTGCCGGGTAAACGGCGCAGCTACGTCGATTGCGAGCAAGATGTGTTCCAGATCGGAGTCAGCAGTAGGCACTGCGAGACCCAATGAGTTGATGGAGGCAAGGGTCGTCCCAGGCCGGCTCCGTGTCTGTTGGCGGCTCTTGACGTATTGGACTCGGTGGATAGAAAAGCTGGTGGTGGTGGTGGTGGTGATAATGGTCGTGGTCGTCGTCATAGTGGGTGGAAGGGATGGGGAGGGAAGCCCCTCCCTCGTCCCCTCGCCTCCTCGCACCCTCGATCCCTCGCTGGTGGACGTTTCCAACTGGCCAGGCCGACGGGCCCTGAAACGGCCCACCGAATGTTCTGAGACAGCATTGAACGACAGGGATCCCAGTGGGAGACCTCCGGAGCAGCCCAATGTTCCGAGTGGTACATGTGCCTTGGGCGTACGGAAGTACACGTAGTAGTGTAATAGTAGCAGTAGTATAGTGTAGGGAGTACCCGGGGGTCCACGGGCACTAGGTAGGTGACTTGCTAAACCATGTACGTTCGTAGCTTAGTGCACGTTGCCGCCCAGGGCTTGGCCACCCCGAATGCCCATCCACACATTGCGGCATGGGCGCAGACAGTACGGTCCTCGTTGCACGGTCTGCACTGCTGTTCGTTCCCTCCCCAAGAAACATGACATGGCCCAGTCGAACTGGGCTTCACTCCCGTTCGTTTTCCATTCCCCAAAGTTTGTAACGACAGGTGATGATCCTATGGTGGCCAGTATCTCACCGCACCATCCCAGGGAAGCTGGCAACCCACCAAAGAGACTGAATCGGGAGGCGGACGTGGCTGTATGTCCCGCGAGCCATTTAGACAATCTTGATAAGAAAGAGCGTGATAGCCTTTTGTTAATGCGCTGAAAATGAGTGATTTGAATGCCCGGCCACAGGGGTAACTGAGATACACGAGCCCTGTGGTCGGCAGGAGATGAGATCAACCATGGTTTGCCTTCCTTCGAGACTGAGCCTCTGAGTCGAGTGAGGGGCGCACGCTTGCCATCATCTGAACGGAGCGCATGCCTCGGGAACATGGAAAGTTGTCATGTTTGAGGAAGCAACTCTAATGAAAGCTAATGCGAAAGCATCTACAGAAGGGCAGGGCGGAACTCGAAGTTTAGATTCGAAAGGTCACGATGGGGACACGATGCCATTTAGCAGCGTTGATGTGCGCTGGGCTTGGAGTATGCGGTCGACTGCCAACGGTTGCCGCCTCGAACGATAGTGTCTACTGTGTCTTTACCTGGCAGATCACGTTGTGAGGGTCTATTTGCTTGCGATTCGGGCATCGTCCTGGGCAGGTGGCAGATGAGAGCTCGACCTCCTTATCAAGGTATCGGAGAGGGATAAAAGTCGGCTATTTCAGAGTCAGCGGCTTGCCGTGTGTGTTGCTGGCAGGCATTGGCCCTCTTCTGTGCCAACACCTTCTTCTGTCGTCCTCGGGAGTATCGTGAGGGATTCCTGGCCCGAGGAAGTCGGGCTGGCTTTTTTTACCTTGTGGAAGGGGAGGGCATGTGAGACGGGAACGCTATTTCCCGAGTGGTGTAGTTACCTTAACCTGCTGGTGAAGGTGGAGTGAGTTGTAGATATAGGTGAGTATTCGGCGGAGTTGAGCAACGCAGAGTTCGGGAAAGCAGGCGGCGCCGCAAATCTTCTCTCGGTAGCGCCCGTCCTCTTTTTTCGTCTCTGGGCAAACAACGAAGCATAGATGTACACGGGAAGGAGTAGCTAGGTAATAGTGTGGGAAAAGGGAGAAACGGGCTTGCAGACGCCCGCCCATACGAAGAAGCTGAGTCAATGACCAAAACAGGTAAACGTTAAAAGTAAAACGATAAACAGACGCTGGCTCCATCAGATAAGCTTGATGGGTCCAGCACACAAGAGCCTTTAGGGTTTCTGCCAAGCCGGATGTTGAAGAAGGCGTGCACGGTTGTGGTGGCGGTGGTGGTGGTGGTGGTGCGTACGGGTGGGTGGTATCGGAAGAGGAATGGTATGGAAAGGGCCGTAGAAAATGCCGTGGAAAAATCCGGGGGACATGTCGCTACCGGCATTACTAAGCACCCTCTTGAGTCTTGGGTCATGAAGCCTGAAGGATTCATGTATTCAGAGACTATAGACGCTAAGCCTAAAAGGGAGTGTGATGACAAAGCTGGTGGGGACCACTTGGGGGCGGGCCTCAAATGGAAAGGAAAGAGACAACTCAGCTCAGGTGCCGCCACGTGATCCGGCCCGTGCAGCACCTGGAGGCGGGCTCGAGCGGGAACGGAAGATCGGCAGCCAATAGGAACCGTCTCACCAGCTGAGGGGAACACCCGTGGGCACCTGTCTGGTCTGTCCTTTCTCTCGGTGACTAGGCTGTGACGCTTTGGGCTGGACCCCGACTCGGGGAAGGAGAGAGAGGAGAGAGGAGAGAGAGAGAGGCATGACCAACCAACGTCGCCAACCTAAACCCAAAGAGAGACAACAGGCCCAGTCCCGCGAAGAGTTCCGCCTAGTCTAGTCCAGTCCAGTCCAAAAAAGCCACTTGCGGCAGTCAGTAGTCAGTCTGCCTGTCTGGTCTGCACCCTTCATTTCACCCCCCCCCTTCGGATTGGCAGAGACAACGTGACTTGCGCCCGACTCGTTCCCAGTTCATTTTGACTGCCCCGCCCTTCTCAGGTTCAGCTCCAGCCGCCAGCCTCGCTGATTTACCGCGGAAGAGAAAGACGTGCGAGCGCGCCCGCGCAAACCCGACGACGACGACTCGTACCTGTTCCTATTTGCACACGCACCCAAGCAAGCATAGCGAGAGCGAGCGAGCGAGCGAACCCGCAGCCAGACCCGAAAGGCTGCCCGTCGCTTTGCTTTCTTTCCCCCCCCACGCGTAACCGTTCGCTTCCCGCGCAAACTCGACGAACATCCGTCGTCGGGTTCCACGCCCACCATCCCTCCGCGCTGCACGCCCCCCATCCGTCCCGTTCATCAGAGCTGCGTGCGCCTCCGCTTTCGCTCAACGCCCATTGTCGGATCTTGTCAGATCAACATCAGACATCGCCGGCAACCCTTGGCCTGTCCTTTCCGCGAACCCGGCGGGAGTTATCGCGACTCCTGTAGGGGGTCCAAGGCATTGGTCTCTCTTCTCTCGCCCTCACCTCTCCTGGCCTGACCAAAAAGGAAAAAAGGAGAAGAAAAAAAAGAGACCGATTCGATGTCAGATGATGAGTTTACCGGCCCAGATGGCCAACGCAGCAGCGCCGGCGGAGACCGCGACAAGCGCGCACCGCGGTTTAGCTGGACGCCCGCCTACGAAGCCACCTTCTTCCGATCCCTCTGCGATTCCGTCCAGCTGGGCCTGCGCGAGAACCATTCCTTCAAGGCCGACGCCTGGGACCGTGCCGCCACGGCGCTTCGCGAGAAACATGGCGCCTATCCCGCGAAAAGTCATCTCGTGAACAAGTCGGACAATGCCCGCAAAAAGTTCCGTCTGTGGCGCGGCCTGCGCGAAGACCCCGAGTTCGTCTATAACCCGACCACCCGTACCGTTACCGCGTCCGAGGAGGCCTGGAAGGCGCACATCGAGGTTCGTTGACGCGGCGCGCGTCCCCCACGCCCCGCCTTTCCGCCACCTTTTCCCGTCCGCTCCCACGTTCCTGGTTCCCGGGTTTGTCGCTAACTCTTTGCCGTAGAAAGAGCCGTTGTCGCGCGCGTTGCGAGGTCGGCCGTTCGACCATGAGCAGTTTATGGAGCTCTTGTATCCGGACGTGGTCGGATCTGGCGGCGCTCCGAAGCGTATCATGAAGCCGAAGCGAAAGGGGCCGGACGTGATTCAGGGATCCGAAGATCCGGATATGCCGGGCACCGCCGTTCTCGATCTTCAGGTTGAGCCGCCTCACCGATCCCCTTCGCAACCCGGCACTAACCAACAGGCGCAGCCTCGTGGCTCAGTCAGCCAGTCTCCCGTAGCACAAGTTCAACAACCAATGATACCCCAACAGCAGACGCAGCCGCAACAGCAGCAACAGCAACAGAGACCCACATCCACCGCGATTCCGCCCAGATCGCACATCGCGGGCACGAGCGCATTGACGCCGCCGGAGGAGACGGCCACGGGACGTAAACGTTTCCCGCAGCAGGCCCCGGCATCCGACAACGGCGGCAAGGCTCCGACGGCTCCCATGGGGCCGCCGACACAACCGGCAGAGAAGCGCCGACGCATATCGGGCTACACGAACCCCGCGCAGGCATCGGGATCCGGCGCATCGGCCAACCACGGCAACGACACGTCGTCGGCGGCCATGGCGTCTACCGGTAAGCAGCTGATGGAGGACGGCCTCATCAGGATTGCCGACGCCCTCCGCGGCCGGAGCCCACCAAAGTGGCCCGAGCAGGCCATTGACATCTTCTTCCGCGACTTTTCCGACGAAGACATGGACCTGCAGCTGAAGATTGCCGAGAAGGCCCTGGCGGACGACAACAAGGCCATGATATTCTGCAAGATGTCGCCGGCATTGCGCAAGCACTGGGTCAAGCGGCTGAGAGAGTTGCACAACAACAGCCGCAACGCATAGCGCGCGCGCGCGCAGGCGGGGCGATGTAGGGCTCGTGACGGCGGCGACGGCGGCATGCGGCGAGGAAGGCGTTCCGATGTAAGAAGGCTATCGTGTGTGTACCTCGTGGGCAACGGGACTAAAGGGCAAGGTTAGGCTGCGGATCAAAGGCTCTTTTCGGAAGCGGGCTCGAAACTACTGAAGGCTGGACAAGCGGGAAGTGGCGTGGGCGTTCAAGGGTGTCCGATCTAGGGGGAGGGGATTCTCACACGGGGTTGACGGAGTTAGCAACCAAACGGCATAGCGACTTGGGATGTTGAGCTTTGGCGAAACCTACTTTTTTCCGAATTTTTTTTTTCCCTTTCTTTCGGCTGTCTGTACGACTGTTTTTTTTTTTCTTGGACGATACTATTCCCAACAAACATCAGAAAAGGACCAAACAACCAGACAGAGTGTTGTTTAGCAGGCTGGGAGGGGGAGGGGAAGGGGAATGGAGTAGAGGGGAGGGGCGCACGCTCGCGCCGGTCGATTTCCTAAGTAGTATATTCAACAAGATCTATTTGTCGATACCGCCGTGATGTAGTCCAGGCCCGGAACCGAACGCAGCATCACGACAGGGCGATACAGCGCGCCCCGACAATGACGGGGTTCAAGCTGTGGTGAGCCTATAAGCAAAAGTCATTCAAGCAGACGATGTTTGGTATGGAGGAGATTTGTGATTTCCGTATTCGCCCCGAACGCCAATGTACATACATGCATACATGCACGGCGGAAAGAGGTGTTCCGCGTCGTGCTCATCAAGACGCTATTCGCCCCCCCGCCCATGCCAGCGATCCGTGCTACATGCCAAACAAGAGAAGAGTTCCAAGCCCATTAGAAGAAGACAAAATCCAAGCCGTCATCGCCCGACGCGCTTGTCTCTCATTTCTTGCCCTTGGTCTTGTAGAGATAGCTGCGCGGGAGTTAGCACGCCGTGTTGACCAATCCCAAACATACGGTTCGTGGCGGGGAATGCGTACCTTCCAAAGATGCCCTCGCCGAGACCCACGACACCCAGAATGCCGAGTCCCAGGCTGACGTTCTGCCACGACAGACGGCCGCGGTCGTACAGACCCCAGGCCTTGTAGCCGAGGACGGTGCTGAGGCCGATGACGCCGACGAGGTTGGAGATGGCGAGGGCGGAGGCGCTGCCGTCGCTGAGGGAGGAGAACTGGCGCTTCAGCCACGAGTCGGCCTTGCGGGCCTTGTTGACGGCCTTCTTCTTGGCCAGGTCGGCCTCGGCGCGGGCCTTTTGCTCCGCCTCCTCCTCCTCGCGCTCGATGCGGGCGGCCTGGGTGTCGGTCTGGATCTCCTGCTCGTTGAAGTCGTGGGGGACCGTGTGTACGCTGGGCATGTCGACGTCGACGAGGGACGAGGTGGAGGCGAGGGACTCGACGGACTCGACCGAGATTTCGGGGGGCTGGGGAGCGGCAGCCTGAGTACGGGGGGAGACGAGGTCAGCATTGTTTTTTTTCTTTCTCTTGGTGGCCCAGGTGTTGCGGCATTAGGTAGGTGGGAGAGTCGAGTTGGGAGTATCGTGACATCACGCGATCAGTAAACGTACCTCCTCAGGAGTCTGCTTGGGGCCCTTGGCGGCCATGTCTGCGTAGGAAGCCACTGCGATGTTGTTAGTAACGCGCACGCGCGCGCATATTGACGATGACGTAACTTGTTGACACTTACTTGTGATGTATGGATAAAAAGATTTTTAGGACTTGAGTCTGTAAGGGTCCAAGGTGAGAGAGAGAGATGTGATAAGCAAGAGCTTCAAAGTGGTGTGTGTGTGTGTGTGTGTGTGCAAAGTGTGAATGCGCAGGTAGGAAGGTGGGAAAAAAGGTGTGGCAGATCGACAAATGACGAGGGATGGAATGACGGGAGGTCCCTTTTAAGAGGATGTTGTCATGTGAAGGAAGGAACCGGAAGGAAGGAAAGAAAAGGAAAAGGGAAGGGGGAAAAACTGCATAGCACACTAGCACCACGCTGAGAGGAGCTCGTCAGGTGGTTTGACCATTTCCCCCCCTCCCCCTTCTGTGCCCTTTGAGCTTTCCTTGATCTTGGTTGGCGCGACTGCACCGAGAGACCAATGACGTATGACGTATGCGGCTCGGGAGCTTGGGGCAGATAAATCAGCGAGCCAATAGGGGACCGGGAAGCCTGTCCAGATGTGGGGGCGTTCGGTCGCTAGCACCGGGGGAGGACCCGGACATTTACCAGGAACGATGCTATGCGCCGGACCGTTTTCAAATTTGGGGGGGCGGAGGGATGGGGGCTGGAGGGTCGATGGAGCCCGGATGAGCTGTCACTGACGGAATTTGATGTTATTGTTCATGCTCATGGGTCTTGCGAAAAAGAGTCATCCTCCTGTTGCTGGGCAATGCGAAACGCAGTTTGCGTTGTGATCAAAACAAAGAAAAGAAAAAAAAAACGACGAGCGCAAGGTAAGGATAATAAAAGAATTGATAATAACCACAATACAGGAAGACAAAACAATTCTTGGAGAAGTGGATGTCTATTGTTTTGCTTTCTTCGTACTGGTACACTTTGTACACGATTACCTATGGTACACGAGATATCCGATTTTTCCCCGTCATGGTCATTAGCCGCCCTTTTTGTTTGTTTTGCGGTGCACCACATCCCCTCTCCCGTGTACTTCTACAAACTGATAAATTCTATCAAGAAAATATGAAGCGACGCTGCCTCGCTGTCTAGTTGCTGTCGTTGGCGGCGGTGGCGTCCGTCGCCCTGGTGTTGGGCTGGGTGAGGTCGACGGGCTCCGGCTCGGGCACCTTCTTGACCTCCTTGTCCTGCTTCTCGGCGTCTGACCTGGCCGCGGGCTTCTTCTCCTCCGACGCACCCTTGATCTCGGCCCCGGGGGCCTGGTGCGGCGAGTCGGTCGTGGTCTCCTTCTTCTCGCCGGCGGATTGAGCGGGCGGCGCAGCGGTCGCGTCGGCATTGGCGTCGAGGGCGGGGCGGGCAGCTTCGACGCCCTCTTCGTACTCGTCGTCGTCGGCCAGCTCAGCGCCGTAGACCTCGGGGTATTTCCTGAAGCACGACTGCATTCCCCTGCATCACAATCAGCACGCATGTCCGGTTGGGCTCGTCCGCCAAAAATAAAACCAAAAACATACTGGAACTTCTCGATGCAGTCCATGCCCTTGGGCTCCTCGGTGGAGTAGACGAAGCAGCTGAAGGCAGCCTTGAACTCCTCGCCGCAGGGGCCGTCCGCCATGCCGCCGAGGCACGGGCAATCCCAGTTGATCTCGCCCGTCTCGGGGTTGAAAGCGCCCTGCTGACCGGCCTCGGCCTCCAGAGCCTCGGGGGAGCCGGGCGCGGGCGCGTCTTCGCCGCCCTCGAGGGCCTCCCGAGTCTTCTCGCTCGATTCCGTCGGCACAGGGGCGGCGGCAGGGGCGGGCTTGGCTTCCTCGGCCTTCACGATGGCCCGCTTGCGCTTCTCTTCGACAATGGCATCGACGGTGGTAAGGTCAGAGTCGGAGAACTGGGATGGGGCCGGGATCGTCCGGGCTGTCGCCAAGTTTAGTTAGCAATGCAAATCCCAAGGTCCACGGTCCGTAACGCTGGCTTGTTGTTGCTCTTCTTCCCCTCCCCATTTGGATTTGGGTACAAACATACGGAGAGGCTCCTCTGCGAAGACCGGACTCGTGTTGTACCAGTAGACGGCGCCGGCGGCAAGACCCCATCTCAATGCCGAGCCCTTCCATGACCGGGGCTTATTGGCGGGTGTCGTCGAGGCGAATCGTCTGGGGGCAGCGCGGATTGCCGACTGGCGGGCAGCGCTGAGGGCGCGGGGCGTCGATCGGACGGCGCTGCGATACATGTCGGCGTGTGTGTATGTGTGTGTGTGTGGCTGACAGGGGAAAAAAAAGACGAAACCAAAAGAGGAGGGAGAAAAGGACCAAACGGGTAGCACGAAGACAAAGGGGAATCCACGGAGATGGCAGAGGTGATGGCGGGCTTGCGGGCGTGGCGGGAGTAAACGGAGCTGGGGTTGGTAATCCCGAATCGAGAAGAAAATTGAAGCTTCGCTTCGAACGACGGGTTGAGCCGAGGTTTTAGCGGCGCATTCCCGCCATTTATCGCTGATGAGCCTGGCCTAAGCTGACGCAGGTCCGGCCGATCGGTCGGTCGGCGCCAGAAGAAAAAAAGTATACGTCGGGCACGACTGGCTGATGGAGGGGACCACTGGGGGGGGGGGGGGGGGGGGGGTTCGCCGAAGTCAGCGCTTCATTGGTCGCCAATTATGTTGCACCACTTCTGCGAGATATTCCAGTTTTGGCCTGATGACAATGACGCATCATATGCATGATATACCTTACTAGAGATGTCGGTTGTATCGACATATTCCCGCTGATTACGACTGGTGAGATTTGACCCAAACCCTCCCGATCGACACTTTGGCGCATCTGGTTGAGCGTATTTCTTAACAGAAATAATTAGAAAGAAGAACAAAAAGAAGAAGAAGAAAAAAAACAACCCGGCCTGTATCTAGCTGATCTGCATTTGACTTTTGTTTCGTTGGTATCTATCTATCTCGGGTGGATTTGCGCGCTGAAGAACCTCGCGATGTCGCCGCCAAGCTTTGAATGGCGCCCCGTAGCGCTTCTTCGCGACAGGACGCCAGAACATCCCGGCCCTGCCGATTTCGCACTCATTGTGCTCAACCAGCCCGTGAAGCAGACCCCCGTCTTTGACTCGCTGTGGACTAACGGTACGGGCACCTGCGCATCGATTCCGTTCTTCCAGCTGACTGACCCTCCTCCACGCAGCTCTCACGCGAGTCGCTGCCGATGGCGGAGCCAACAGATTGCACGATATGAGCAAGGCGGCCGAGGCCCAGTCTCACCCACCATTCGTTAGTTCTTTGCCGTCGTCCCTTCCAAATACCCTAGTTCGCTTTCATCTAACCGCCGCAGACCAACCTCGATGTCATCATCGGCGACTTGGACTCCCTCCTCCCGTCCGTCAGGGACTACTACACGAAGCTGGAGAAGCCCGCCCAGGTCATCCACGACCCCGACCAGTACTCGACAGATTTTGGCAAGGCCGTCTCGTGGATCCGCTCCCACCACGAGCCGGACACCGACATCGTCGCCCTCGGGGGGCTGGGCGGCCGCGTCGACCAGGGCCTCAGCCAGGTGCACCACCTGTACCTCTTCCAGCCGGGGCCCGACTACGCCCAAGGCAGGTTGTACCTCGTCTCGGGCCAGAGCCTGACGTTCCTCCTCAAGCCCGGCCGCCACAGCATCCGGGTTCGCGAGGGCGGCGACGACGTGTTTGGCAAGCACGTCGGCATCCTCCCCATCGGGGGGACCAGCCGCATCACCACCAAGGGCCTTGAGTGGGACGTCGAGGATTGGGAGACCAAGTTTGGGGGGCACGTCAGCACCAGCAACCACGTGCTGCCCGAGACGGAGGTGGTCGAGATCGAGACGACGAGCACGGTGCTTTTCACCATTGCCCTTGCGGGCATCGAATAGAACCAAACTCGACTGTCGCTTGTTGTACAACGGGACTTGCCCCTCTCTCCTCCTTGATATGATGCGATGCTCGAGAAAAAAATGCACGGCGCATACAAACGGTACAGACTGCAGCCGCCCAACTTCAAAAAAAGACACAACACACAAAGAAACAACGCCATGCTCCTGAGTTTTCTTTTCCCCCCATACCAAAACTTCGTTATCATCCCGCATACAACCCGAACAGAATTTGTCCAAGGGCCCCCCTCTCTCCGCGCGCCCCAATCACCGCAAAAAGTGTATGCAGGCCCAGCAGAAGAGGAAGAAGACGATGACGCAGGCCCAAAAGATCCACTTGTCCTCCTTGGCGCGGCGCTCGATCATGCGGATGGTGTCGCCCGAGATGCCCAGGGTGTTGCCGACTGAATACAGTCTCTTCTGAGTGTTCTTGAGCATCTCGCGCTGGGTGCCCAGGTCGCCCAGCACGGCCTGGCCGCGCGCGATGTACTCGTCGAGGGCCGAGTTGGTGTTGGCGAAGAAGTTCTGCTCGCGCAGCGCGTGCTGCTCCCTCGTGACGTCGTTGCCGCCCATGCTCAAGCCGGAGCCGGCATGTCCGCCGGTGGAGGCGCCGCGGCTGTGGAAGGCCGACGAGGACGGCTTGCCGACGTTGGCGTAGGGGTTCTCGGGGGTGGAGGTGACGTAGGCGCGGCGGCCCAGCAGCTCGCCGCGGTTGGTGCTATGTACGGCGTCCTCGCGGGCCTTCTTGAGGGACTCGACCTGGGACTTGAAGTCGGACAGGTCGTCGCGGAAGCGCTTGACGCGTTCGTAGGCCTCGTCCTGCTTCTTCTTGACGAGCTCCTGGCGGGCCAGGCTGTTGTACTCGTCGACCGTCTTGGAGAAGGAGGCGAGGGAGGCGGAGACGTTGCCGATCTCGGCAGGGGTCAGGGCGGTGGGCTGGGCGGCGGAGGACGACAGCTTCTCGAGGTCGTTGCGGATGGCCTTGCTCTGGCGCAGGGCCGCGTTGTACTGGACGTTCTGCGGCTTTCTGTTAGGAAGGGGGGCGCAACTTTCAGTGCAACGCTCGGGCGGTGTGGGCCAACCATGCTTGGGGGTTTCCTTTGGGTCTGGAGGAGCAGAGTACTGGCATCGGTTATCGGGGTTAAAGGCACAGCAGGATGTGTCCGGGTTGTTGAGAAGGGTGTGACGGAGTAGAGAAAGGAGCGCGGGTGAGGTATCGAGATGTTGAGATGCACACTTTGGGCGAATGCAGGGTCCTAAAGTCTGGTCTTTGGGCTTGGAGCTCAGGACATGCTGGAGCTCTACTTTACCTAGGCAGGTACCTAGGTATCTACTACCTATTTTAGTAGTAGCCACTCTAACGGGTACACTAAAAGTGGCTTCTCCAAGAAAACACGTCACCGCCTTCCCGAATCGTTGTACCGTGTCCTTTCCAGTGTGATGGTCCCTGTGGACTGTGCTGTCGCCAAGGCGGTACTTGCACAGAGTGTGTTGTATGGTGGGTACTTTGACATAGATACCGGTAGTAGGGGTGCAACGGTAACTTTGACTCTTCATAAACTTCCCGTCAACCTTAGCTTCGCCTTTTTTTGCTGTCGTATTCCTCGAAATGCTCCTATTCCGAACACACTGACTGAGTCGGCCCTGATGTCAGCTTCAATCATTCCAAGGACCCCCAAAAAGTCCACCCCCAACGGCCCCCACCAAGCCTCGAGATGCACGCTGCCGATTGCGGGCCGTGGCCCATCAGCTTCGTGAGCTTCATTCAGCCGGCCCCCATGATATGCTGCTGAGTTACGGCAATGCTACCGTCAGCCTTTCGGATTCCCTCTCCAAAGCCCGATACCGCCGACTTCCCCATGTCTTCTTGACATGGTATGGGTTCAAAACAGCGGTCTCCGGAAGATGTACAGGTCGTGTCTTACACTAAGTAGGCACCATACCTAAGGTAGGTAGGCATAGGTAGTCTGGAAAGCTGCCGAATCGGCACCGGCACCAGCATGCGCCTATCCTATGGTAGTACGATACTAACGGCGACGGTCTATTTTCCTTTGCCCCCAGTGACACCACGGCTTACCTAGCTAGAAATCAGGATGATGACTCTTCTACTCTCTTCCAATCATTACTGAGATGCCTATTTATCTCGGCATCCCTCTTGGCCTGGTGTTCAGTTGTTGTTCACAACCCAACACTCACAACGTCTGTGCACTTGGCCCGCGGTTAAAGCGCCATAGACTCACCCACAATGTCTCGGTCTACAAGTCCTGCGGTATCGGAAAAGTCGACGAAAATAGATGAAGAATCTGCGGCGCCGCCACCGCAGCCAGAACAACCGCCACCGTACTCCATCTACACGACATGGGAGAAGCGAGCCATCGTCCTGGGAGCCTGCCTGGCCGCCTTCTTCTCGCCCTTCACCGCCCAGATCTACCTCCCGGCCCTAACGGTCCTGGCCGACGAGTTCCACGTCTCCAACTCCGACATCAATCTTACCCTGACGACTTACATGATTTTTCAGGGCATCATCCCTATGTTCATCGGCTCTTTGGCTGACCACAGCGGCCGCCGACCCGCATATGTCATCTGTTTCGTTGTCTACATTGCAGCAAACATCGGCCTAGCCCTCTCTCAGAACTACGCTTCTCTACTCGTCATCCGCTGTCTACAGTCAGCCGGCTCCAGCAGCACCGTTGCGCTGGCTTCGGCAGTTGTGGCAGATGTCGTCACTTCTGCCGAGAGGGGCCAGTACGTTGGAATTACCGTCATCCCGACCGTCTTGGCCCCTGCGCTGGGCCCGGTTCTCGGTGGCATCCTCACCCGATACCTCGGCTGGAGGTCAATCTTCTGGTTCCTCGCCATCCTAGCCGGCGTCTACTTCGTCATCCAGCTGCTGTTCTTCCCGGAAACCTGCCGCATGATCGTCGACGACGGATCCGTTCGGCCTCCCCGGCTATATCGAACCGGCTACCAGCTACTAAAAGACCACTTACAGGCCAGGAGAGGGTCCGGAGCCCCGATGACGAGGTCCACGACGGGAGCTTCGACCACCTCCAAGCCTACATTGCGGTTCAATCTGAACCCGTTCGGTTCACTTCTCCTGCTCTTTGAGCGGGAGCTTGGCCTCCTTCTCGGCTTCAGCGCCATCGTCTTTGCCGGGTTCTACGCCATTGCCGCCTCCATGCCGACCCAGCTCCAGGAGATATACGGCTTCGATAGTCTGAGAGTCGGTCTCATGTACCTGCCCTTGGCCGGTGGATCTGTCGCCGCCGCTTTTATTGTAGGGCCCCTGACCAACTGGAACTATCGCCGGCACTGCAAGCGTCTGGACATTCCTTTCGACAAGTCTCGCCAGCAAGACCTGACCGACTTCCCCATTGAGAGAGCCCGCCTGGAGATTGGTCTGCCGATGCTGTTCCTGAGCTCAATACTCCTTCTGATTTGGGGCTGGGCTCTCCAACTCCGGGCCCCTTTGGCCGTTCCCTGCGTGCTGCTCTTCTTGTTCGGCGTAGGCATGATCGGCTTCAACAACACTACCAATGCCCTCATTATTGACATCCACCCGGGTAAGGCCGGCACCGCGACGGCGGCGAACAACTTTACCAGGTGTCTGCTGGGTGCGGCCGCGACTGCAGCAATCGTTCCCATGATCGACTACATGGGTGTGGGCTGGGCCTTCACCCTCTTGGGTATCTTGTACATACTGTTCAGCCCGGCCATGTTCGCTATCATGTACTGGGGTGTCAAGTGGCGTAAGGCGGCCAAGGCCAAGGAGCTCAGGAAGAACGCCGCCTAGGATTGCGATGTAGTATAGTCATGACATTACGTGATACCCTTGCTCTTGGTCGTTCGGTTAACGTTTGCAATATATACCCTTTAAGACTCTGCCGAGTTTCGATTCCATGTCATCTGTTATCTCGATACTAAAGAAGAGTGAAATAAAACCAAAGAAAGCAAAAGTGGCTTTAACCGTCGCTGTGTTCTCTCCATGGGTTTGTCAGGACCCCCCCCCCCCCCCCCCCCCCCCCCCCAATGGGTCCATCATTACACCGTCATTTACGCCCCTTTCCAACAACGCTTTCCCGGCCAACAACTTCCCACTCATCGTCCGCATCGCCATTTGTGAGGACCAAACTGCTGTCTCGGGCGGCGACGACGAGAGGATGTTGGACGTAGCGCATAGGGAGACTCTCGATTGAGACTGTTGCGTTCCATGGCAGCGTTGAAAGACCAACTTTTCGTCTGTGCACAAGAAAAGACTCGACGGAACTATCTTGAAAATAGAAAGAGCTGTCAATGATGGCTATTACCAGTACCTGCTTTATTGAGCCTACATCTATAGATGGATACCTCCTAGAGATTGAATGATGGAGATGCTAACCTGGCTGGGACTCTTGCGACGGTTAACAGTGATGATGATTGGTCACTGCCGACGCAACAGGCTGTATGATTCAGGTCTTCCTATGGGTATACAGAGCCCAGCTTACCTAGAGAGACAGGCTCAATCCAATTGAACTGCAGTCATGATATCGATTCCCACGTGCCGCTAGATCATGACATGTTGGCGGTGGAAAACATGGGCGGAATCCCGCCATCTGCGGATGAAGGATTAAGTAAGCCCAAGAGCCGCCAATCAAGGCTTAATGGTGACAAACACACCCTCCTAGCGCTCACTTCCCAACGTTATATCTCCTCCCCTTGGTTCCGCTGCTACTCGTCGACGTTTCCGCAAACTCTGAGCCTCAGTGCGGGCGAGCGAATCCGGGGCGCATGTTGACGAGACGAGAGCACTCTGATCACGTACGTCCATGTCCAACTCCTTCCTGGAGCGGGCAAACCCGCCGCCGCGACGGAAGACGTGCCTGGCCTGCATCAAAGCCAAGCGCCGATGCGACCACGGCCAGGCCGCGTGCCTGCGGTGCTCGCGGCGGAAGATCGACTGCGTTTATCCCACCCCGCCAACGTCCCGGTCGAGGAAGCAGACAGCCACCAAGCTCGTCGAGACACCTGCGCCGCAGGTAGAGCCAGAAGGGTCGACCGAGACACCCTCGTCGTGTCCCGATGACTCTCTCGTACAATGGGCGCAGGACGCGGATCTCCTCCATCTAGAGATGAATGACTTTACCGGCGTTGATTTGTACACGGACTTGCACGACTTCTTGGCCCCTGACGCTCTTCTCGACGGCCCCTCGTCTCTGACATCCCTCACCCCGAACCCGGAACAGATGCTGGTCCCATCCCAGGATTTCGCGTCGGAAGGCTCAATGGAGGAGATGATAGCCAGCCGTCTCCAGTACGCCCTCAATGAGATCAAAAAGGTCCCCGCATCCACCGTCCTGGAGAACCAGACCCCCTGGAGTCACCCGTATCTACACCGAGCCCACATGCCGAGAGAGATGCAAGGTGACGCTGCCCTCCCCCCCCGAGAACTGCCTCGTTCGTCAATGACCTTCTGCTTACCGTCGCGACACAGACGCTCAAGCTTGCTGTGCTTTCTACATCGCCAAGAACCCCACCAATTCTCGCTTCGTCCTGCGGACCATCCAAGCCAGGGCTCACGAGCTGCTCTCCTCGCCCGCGCCCAGGGACGACCGTCTCAGCATCCTCGCCCGCCTCCAGGCCATCCTGCTCTACCAGATCATCCGCCTCTTCGACGGCGACATCACCCTCCGCGCCTCGGCGCAGCAGACCCTCCCCGCTCTCGACAGCGCCATGCTGGCCCTCATGCCCTTTGTGAAATGGGAACGCGGGCGGCCGGAGACCGGCCCGGCGGAGGACCACCGCCCCGCCTGTCCCACGAAAGAGACCTGGCAGGAGTGGATCTTCCAGGAGTCGGCCCGGCGGACCATGTTCTTCACCAGCTTCCTCCTCGCCGCCCACAACGTCCTCGTCGGCAACGTGTCGGGCGACTGTCAGGAGAACCGCTTCGTCTGCCTGTCGTGGACGCTGTCTGCGCACCTGTGGAGGGCCCCCGACGTCGTCGCCTTCGCCGTGGCCTGGGGGGAGAAGCGGCACTTGGTCGTCACGAGGGAGTGTTTCGGCAGCGTTCTGAAGGATGCCGGAGCCGACGACGTGGACGCGTTCGGGAGGATGCTGATCGTGGGAGCCATGGGCATTGACGAGGCGAAGCTTTGGTTCCACAGCAAGGGCGACTCGCTGTGACGGGCGTTTGCTTTACATGGTAAACTTGTCGTGGGACTGGGAATTGCTTCCCGTTGTCCTTTCTGCGGCGATGAACCCAACAGCGGAAAAGAGTTAATCAGAGGGTAAACCGCATTTGCAAATCACTGGCGTTCTTTTATAGGCAGGTCGTAGGCAATGGAGAAGAGACGTCACTTTTCAAAACACAGGCAATATTGGACATGGGAAGGTGCCTCATCTCAGTAGCAAGTAGTTCGATTCCTATAACGATGAGGCCAGAAGCCTCGATCCTCTACAATGACGCCACAAACCGTATCATCAGCCTCTGGTGGACAGTCCATCGGTAGAAATGTGTCCCAAGGCCTATTAAACCTTCCTAACTTGGATCTGTGATCCTCCGTTCCCCCAAGTACCGTGCCCCTTCGTTCAAGGAATGGAGGACGGCGAGCAAAGGCGGTTGGTTTTCCACCCCTATCCTCTGCGTTTCGGACCCAGAATCGTATCGTCGTTAGCCGTATACCGGCCTGTAATCATCGTAATCATCAATGTAGAAAAGGGTCTCTCCACCAAGCACGTCGTTCCTTCCCTGGTTCCTGAATTGCAAGACCGAATTCGAAGAGTCCTCCAATCTTTGTATATACCACTCTCTCCCTCTGTCTCTCTGAACGCCTCGATCCCTCTTTCCGTTCCAAAAAACCAACTTAATCCGGTTCGAAATGTGCTGGACGTTTCTCGCTGCGACCATGCGGGGGTCGTTCGGCTTGGGGCTTCAGTAGCGGTTCTTGGACTCGAGGAGGTCGCGGACCTGACGCCGGGTGGGAATGCTCTTCAAGCTCTCGAGGGGAGGCTGTCCGTCGAGGCGCTGGAGCTCGAACTGCTCGAACATGCCGTTCTTGTCGTTGTGGGCGAACTCCTTGGAGACGACCTCGTAGAGGCCGTCGTAGCGGTACCCGTGCGAGGGGGCCCACTGGGATTCCTTGTGCGCCTTGCGAAGGACGCGGACGGGGTGGCCGGTGACCCAGTTGATGGCAAGCGCCTTGGTCGCCTCGGTGCTGGGCAGAATGTTATCTTTGTCGTTGCTCTCGTGGGCGTTGGATCCGGAGTAGAGGAGGGAGTCGCCCGAGTCGACGTCGAGGTCCTTGTAGGCGCCGGCCACGATGACGGAGAAGGCGCCCTCGTCGCTCTGGTAGTAGATGCCGGCGTTGGAGTGGCCGTGGGCGCCGCGGAAGAGCGCGGAAAGCTGGGAGGGGAACCAGTCGCCGACGTGGAGGCCGTTGTGGCCGCGGACGTTGGCGGGGCGCTTCTCGTTGGCGTACTCGGGGTTGAGGATGGCGGTGTATCGGTCGCCGGGGCGGAGGGCGAGGCCGTGCATGATGCCGCTGCGTCCCCAGATGGGGTGGTTGCGGGGGGGAGGCATGCAGCCGCCGTTGGCGGGGTTGACGGCCGGCTTGATGGGATTGGCCTTGGCCTCCGCCTTGGCCTGGGCCTCTTGGAGGGCGGCCTGTTGGTTGGCGAGGCGCGTGGCGTCCTCGAGCCGGCTGGCCCACTCGTGGAGCGACTTGGCGCGAGACTTGACTCTCTCGTCGAGGTGCTGCTTCTTGGCGGGGCGGGAGGGGTTGAAGATCATGGCCAGGCACATCTTGAGAGGGTACCGGGCGTTGAACAGCTCGCGAGGCGCGGCGGTCGGGTAGGCGGCGCGGCAGTCCTTGACGTACTTCAGGAAGGCCATGGCCTCCCGGACCTTCTCGGCCACACGAGGGTCGGCCTCTCCAACTCCGTCAGTGGAGAGGCGGCCAAGGGGCATGAGCACCTTGGCCCTGACGGAGTTGAAGTAATCGGCCGGCGAGCGGCCATTGGGCAGGCTGGGAGCTCCGTTGTTCGAAGCCATGTTTGTTTCTGCCGTCTTTGTTGTCGTCGTCGTCGTCGTCGTCGTCGTCCTCGTCGTCGTGTTAGCACTATCAATGAATACGACGGACGACGAAACTTACAGTGATGGACGAAAGTGTGAATTTTTTATTTCTATCTTCTGTAAGTTAGAAGGGTTGGCGGTGCTTGGTTGAAGGGGGGGTAAGGTGGGAACTCACTTTTCTTTGGTCAAAAAAGAAAAAGAAAACATCTTTGATGAGGAGAAAAGGAAAGAAAAAAGAAAGAGAGGAGGAAGAAGAGGATTAAATAGTCCAGCAGAAGGAGACAAGAGAAGGCGGGCAGCAAACCATCCGCCTCAGTTGAAATGAGCGGGCACGCTCTGTGTCAATCGGCCGGGTGATGAAGCAGAGCCGGGGGACTGGTGGTTGTGGATCCTCGGACTCAGGCCGGTGGTGTGGGGCCAAGAACCTCCGGGGGGGGGCGGGGGGGGCCCGAAACGAAACAACGCCGGTCGAGGCAAGGGCACTCTTTGTCGCACTTGCCAATGATGAGTCGAAAGGTTCGGATCAAGCGTTGCCCGATCTCCGAACCAGGTGACTGGATTATAGCAGACTATGGTACAGGTGGCAGGTGTGATGTTGTTTCATCAATCTCAACGGTCTGGGATGACAATGGCACGCACGAGACGGTACTTGCTTTTGCCCTCTGCACCAAGAGCAAGGATAGCAGATATAGTATCACTAGATAGCTCTTGCTTTTGCCTTCCATTTACGGTTATTTCAAGGGCAAATTGACGTTGTCGAGAAACCGTTGTGAGGAAATAAATGGATAGGTGGTAAGTGCTTCCTTATACGCGGTGCGTTACGCGCATCAATATAGCGCGAATAGAGTATGAGTTTGATATGTGCGATCGTGGCCTTGGGCAATAAGAGGATCTACAAGAGGAATCCTGTCTAGTTGATTGGTTGCCCTTATTACAGTCCGAATACTAACGGCCTAGGTAGGACTGTAGCTGCCCGCAGCCCACGTGGTCACCGGCCTACCACCCCCTGCCATGGAGAGATTAATACTGATATGGGCAGCATTTCGTCATGGACCGCCTGAAGACAGTCTGCGGTGTGCTGTGTGTTTGTTGTTAGGTGCGAGTCCTTAATTGCTGGTGATTCCTCTTCACCGTTGTGATGATCACCCACCAGCGGTATTATGTCGCGCCGACGAGAAAAAGCAACAAGAATCAACCAACCGGTTCTAAATCATGGGCACGGATACTTGGAACAAAACGTTCATTTACCTAGCTAGGGAAGAGTGCTGATTGGAACTAAGCTGTAGTCATTGTCATCAGCAACCGGGGGCAGAGACAGTCAACCACATGGCACAAAGATATCAACCATCGATTCTCTCTCTCTCTCTCTCTCTCTCTCTCTCGGCTCACGATGGGCACCAATCATGCGGTTGATGCCATCTGGCCATTCCTCTGATTGCTGTGCTGCATCTGCCCCTCCAAAGCTCTAGACGCCGACACGCCCGGCCACAAAGGGAGGCGGCAACCCCCCCCTTACTCGAGCACAAATGAAAAGTGCAGCTGCTGACATGCATGACCCCGAGGCCTGCTTCAGCTGGGCGCGTCCACCACTGACATAGTGGTATGACCCATGGGTAACGGAAGTTTATATACTGCTCCCACACAAGCAAGATTCACTTGGCATCCCTATTAGGTAGCGGTTGATGTCACATGAGCTTTCGGCCATTGACTAAAGGTTGCCAGAGAATTTACCTCGCGATATGAGAGCCCTGGGGAGCTGCGCCTTGGCATATCGTCTATATCGCACAGGCTCTTCCCTCTTTCTCGAGCAATGCATCTGACGCTGGATCGCAATCTCTCCAAAACCCTCTCGAAAACCCCCTCGCCAAGCAAGCCAAAGGAAAAGGAGAGAGAGACGAGAACACCATGAGCGCCAACCGAGAGCCCCAAGGGGTCGCCGAGGACTACAGCCCCTCCGTCTTCAGCCAAGACACCGCCGTCGGCTCCGACGCCAACTCGCTCCGCCCTCTCGTCCGCAACGACGGCGGCGGCGGCTCCTCGCAGCCCCTCCGAGGCACAGATCGCCAACCGACCCCGGCGGACGACTTCCACTACGTCTCCACGCGCGTCGTCAAGGAGATGCCCCGGGCCAAGGCGCCGACGGACGCAACGTCCCGCTTCGGCAGGCTCAGGAACCTGCTCAAGCCCCCCGTCGTCAAGGCCGTCGAGGCGCTGCCCAGCCACGAGGGCAAGACGTACCACGTCAACGAGCAGGGCCAGGTCATCGAGACCACGACCAGGAGAGCAGGCGAGTACACATCGAAAGGCTCTACCTTTGTTTTCTTCTTTTTTCTTTTTCTCTTTCTTTTTCTTTCTCTATTTTTGGGTGGCCCCATCGCTGACAAGAGCAACCCCTGCAGGCACGATGAACAATCGCTGGGCGGCCGGCGGCGGCGGCGGTGGCGGCGCTTGAGGTCCATAAGGGCGAGGCGAGTCGGTCACTCTAGTGTTCACTTCACACACGGATGACAGATAATAGCAAGGCAACGATCATTACGTACGCGAAATGCTTGTTTGTTTGTTTGTTTACAAGTCTTGAATCTTTTTGAATTATATAACATGTCTCAACCGTACCTCTCCCATCTCATGTACCTTTTTTGACGGCAAACCTACGCGATCCAGAACCACACCCTCTGCGCAAAGTTCTTCGGGATCGGCTTCTCGTCGAGCTCCGCCATGGCCTCCATCTCGGCGACGCCCGTGGTGACGTCCACGTCGGCGACGTTGCGGGCCAAGGGGGTGCGGAACCAGAGCTTGTGCCCGGCGTAGAGCACGAAGAAGATGGGCAGCGTGATGTAGGCGGCCAGAAACTCCGAGACGCTCCAGTGGCCGGGGAAAAAGACCTGGAAGCCGTTGGTGAGGGTCAGGATGACGAGGAGGCCGAGGATGAACCAGGTGAAGTAGGGCTGCAGGGGCGTGCGGAAGGGCAGGCGGTGCAGCATGTCGTGGTAGATCATGGCCTTGCGGAAGCGGAGGTAGGTGATCATGACGACGATCCAGGCGATGAAGCCCGAGATGGTACTGATGTTCATGAACCACGTAAAGACGGTCGAGGTGCCGCTGCTGATGGTGAGGTAGGAGAGCAGGGCGATGGACCAGGTGCCGAGGACGGCGGTGTAGGGGACGCCGCGCTTCGTCGTCCGCGTGAAGAATTGAGGGGCCTGCTTGTTGAGGGCGAGGCTGTAGAGGATACGGCTGCCCGAGTAGAGGAAGGCGTTACCGGCGGACCAGGCGCTGGTCAGGATGGCGGCGTTGATGACGTGGTTCAGGCCGCCGATGCCGGCGCGCTGGATGCCGATGACCCAGGGCGAGGAGGCGGCGTTGGAGGTCGGGGTGAGGAGCCTCGGGTCGTCCGAGGGGGTGATGGCGCCGATCATGAGGGAGCCGAGGCCGTAGAAGATGGCGAGGCGCCAGACGAAGCGGCGGGCGGCCTTGGGGATGTTGCGGCGCGGGGCGATGGTCTCGCCGGCGGCGAGGGCGATGAGCTCGGGGGAGGTGATGAAGGCGAAGCCGGCGCGGACGAAGCCGGTCCAGTAGGCCAGGAACCTGCCCGTGTTCCCGCCGACGAGGTAGGGCTTGATGGCGCCGGGGTCGTACCAGTAGAGGAAGCCGATGCGGCCCTCGTCGGGGGCGCCGCCGAGCACGATGACGAAGCTCACGAGGATGAGGCCCATGATGGTGATGAGCTTGATGCTGGCGAACCAGAACTCGGCCTCGCCAAAGATCTCGACGGCGAAGATGTTGAGGGCGAGGGTGACGAGCAGGATGATGGTGATCCAGACGGCCGGGTGGACGGGGCTCTGCCAGTAGTCGAGGAGGATGGCGCCGGCCGAGGCCTCGGCGCCGACGAGCATCGCGTAGGCGTACCAGTAGTTCCAGCCGGCGGCGAAGGCCAGGCTGGGCTCGACGAAGCGCTCGACAAAGTAGGGGATCGAGATGCCCTTGAGCGGGAGGTAGGTGGCCATCTCGCCGAGGTTGTTCATGATGTTCCACACGACCATCATCATGGACAGGTAGCCCATGAAGAGCGGCGCGGGGCCGACCGCCGAGAGGATGCTGCCCGAGCCGACGAAGAGGCCGGTTCCGATGCTGCGACGGGGTGTCAGTATTTTTGCTCTCTCTCTCTATCTCTCTCTCTGACACACGCTTCCCGACTCGGGCCAATTGAGGACGACACGGGGGCAAAGAAGCAGGGGCTCTACTCACGCGCCACCTAGAGCCAGGAATTGAATGTGTCTGCTCTTGAGGCCTCGCTGCAGCTGGTCGTGCTGGTTGACCAGGTCGTTCGGGTCACCGCTGAGGGTCGCAAAGTTGACATCGCGGGGGTAGGTCTCGCCGGCGTGCTTGGACTCGACGTCGGCCAGAGGACCGCCGCCTCTCTCGTCTTTGTCCATGGTCGGGGGGGGGCGTTTTGAAGAGATGGGACTCGTCGGGCTCGACTTTCAGGAATGGACGAAGAGGCAAGAGGGAGGAAGCAGGTTGTGGGCGGGCGGGATCGACAGTCTATTAGTATCCGTACGGGCAGGCGGGCGGGCACCTCTTTTTTTCTTTTCTTTCTTTTCTGTTTCTCTTCCCCTGTCGCTGCGGCGCAAAGCTAACGTAGGGTTGTCGGTGGGCTTGTCCGGCGCAACCACGGAACGATTCTAGAACAAGATAGAGGGAGAGAACCAAGGCGAACAAGTGGGCGAGCACTTAGTAACCCTATAACCCAGTCCGAAAGTACGGAGGATGGTGGTAGTAAGATGGAGGCTGGGTTCCAAGGCCTTGGCGAAAGCTTCCCATCGCAAAGGCCGGGAGGCTGCAGTTGTACCTGGGCTCCAAGGCCTCCAAAGCAACGGAACGCGCCTCCGTGGCTCGTCTTCCTACCTCCGCCCTTCTCGACGAGAGCGCGTTGCTCGAGCGAGTGCACCCGGCGTGACGTATCATTGCACTCACTCTGTCGCGCCGCGAGTGTGCGACTGAACCCTTGTTGGAGTCTTGAAGGCGACAGGCCCCCGGCACTGACTGATGCAGATGGGGGGGGGAAAGGCTAAGCCCGTTGCGGCAAGCGGGCTGTCCATCAGTGTTTCTGTATCGTAACGTTTTCGTGGCGAGCCAGCGAACCCATGGGGTAGAGGAGTCGGACGGAAGGCTTATCTACTTGGCGGACCAGCATGAGTGGGACGCCGAGCTCCAGGGCATCCACACTCGGCCACACATTCGGGGGATCCAGGCTTGATAAGAGGTCGAATGCCCAGACATTGGGATGTACTACGTAGTGTGTACTGTGTAGGTGTAGCGTGGGCCGTGAAGAAGCGCAGGGCATGTGTGAGATGTCTGACCGAGAAAATCTGCGTCTGTGATAAGATAGATAGGGATCCGTACTGTAGAGAGAGGGCACGTACCTATAGGATAGGGATTGTTGTTAATTGCGATTCGTGATCCAAGTAAACTTGCTGTTGGATGGATGGACCGCTGTAAACATGGATGACATGCCCCCACGTCTCCAAAAACCCGAGCCTAAGCGCCTCGTCTTACATAAAGTTGAGTGTACGTACTGGCAGTGTTAGGTAAGGTAGGTACCGAGATACCTGGCGTAGGTACGTACTGACCCCATATCACGTGTCTGCACTCGTTGTCGAAATGCGGGGCGCCAAAAACTTAGATGTGCCCAATTGACGGGGAAACAACACCGCTGGTACCCGTTGCATAGCCAAAAACCATCACGTAAACTTTTCATCGTCTTCTCCAGAGTCCCTTGCTTTTCGAGCCGGCTCTCGGTCCCGGGGAAGCTCCTCCATTCTCTGATTGGCCGTGGGTTTGGGGAGCGTACGTAGTATAGCGACTCCTACTATACGTAAAACCATGCCTCCCAAGTCACCAGTTCAACTCCCCAAAGCAACGAAAAACTTGGAAGCTTATCAGATGTGACCGTGAGAGCTGCGAGGTGTGCTGATACGGTCCGTCGAGGCACGCCGGTCAGGGAGGCGGGATCCCCCTCCGACGCCCAACTCTTCCACTAGCGCGTCGTCGGTGAGCCGTCCCGATCCCGATGCCGAATACAGAGACTTCCAGGACTCGTGGCTGTTCAACCCCCCATCATCTCGTAACACTTCTCATGGAGATACGGTGTATCTCCAAGACCACACTTGACTCACAAAGGTGTCATGGTTTTGGGTGACAGGCTTGCGTCACGCGCAAGACAACGGCGGGGCGGAACTTGGCCAGACTTTCCACATATCGCCCACATCTCACACATCAATCAGTGTGATACGCCTCCCCCGCGAAGAAGCATGCCACTTGGAGACGGGCCCCTCCAAAACCCCAGATTATGAGGGCAAACACGAGGCACATCCGGGCCAAATCACCTCACTTGCGGGTCTTGCGGACCGCCAGCCATGGGGTAGGTGAGGAACAACCTGACAGACTCGGTTTCTATTACGTTTTGGCCATGCAACTTACCCCTACAACCCGCACCGCTCTGTACATACTATGTACATAGTATTTGTAGTGCTACTGCCCTTCAATTTTCCCCCCGGTTTCCTTTCCCCGGTTTTGAAGTTCCCATAGAAGCCTCCAGCCGCCACCCATTCGTCCGTTCTGATCCTTGTGATGTGTATCTTGTCCCACTACCCATCTCATATCGCAAGCAAAGCCATAGCACCGGCCGCCACGGCCTGAAGGAGCGGCCCGCTACGGCTGTTTGCGCCGTTGGCCGGCACCGGAGGTGCTCCGGTGAAAGTACTGCTCGATGTGGTCGTGGAACCCGCGAGCGCCGTCGTTCTGGTGTTGGTGATGGCCGCGACGGACGACGAAGTGGTCGGTATCGGCAGGAAGGGAGTCTCTGTTGAGGTGCTCTCCGCCTCGGAGGTGAAGGTGATCACCGACGCGGACGTCGAGAGAAAGAAGGACGTGGAAGAAGTCACCTCGTCCGACACCGACTCCGTGAAGAAGACGGTTGAGGTCGCCGTGCTCCCGGGCAGCGTGTTGACCCCGCCCGGGCCCGTGCAGCGCTGACCGACCGGGCAGCACCCGTACGCGCCATTTGTGCCGAGCCAGCACGTCGAGCTCACGGGGCACCCGCCCTGCTGGTCCGGGCAGCACGTGTACGTCGGGAGGATGCAGCCGTCGCCGCACGCTTTCCGGCCGGACTTGCTGCACGGGACCGGGACCGTCTGTCGCTTGTTGAAGACGGGGAAGAAGGCGTCGGCCGCGAGGGCCGTGGCCGTGGCCGTGAGGGATAGCATGAGAAGTGTCTTGAACATGTTGGCGAACGCAAGTAGCCGTGAAGTGCTGAAACGAGAGTAAATGGCTGTTGGTTACGCTTTTCAGGTGATGCGATACATTGACCGAGCAGCCTCTCCCGTCTCGATCGCGCAGACACCGCCTTTAAGTACCCGGCGCACAGCACGAGGCTACGCCGTTGGGCTTTCTCCTCCGTCTCTTCCCCCATGTGAAGCAACTCAGCTCGCATAGCGGGCGGAGATGAACTCACCAGCAGGCCTTCAGCGTGGCGTCCAATCGACCATGCCGCCAGCGTGCCACACATCGACGGCGCTCTACATTCCTGTAGCGAAAGCCTGCCCCACGATACCGCACGCCCTACCTCAATGGTTGCCCAGCGAAGATGGAGGGAGGAACGGTGGCGTCGTAGACCGGGGTCGGGCGTCGAATGGTTGCTTCTTCGGGAGTTCAGCTCTCCCTCGGCTGCAGGTGATCACGGAGCCAAGTCACCCCGCGTCACCGCATTCCGATCCCTTACGGACCGCAGGGCTGATTCGACAATTGAGACAGAGAAATAGGCGGCGAGCTCTTCCACAGGATGCAGCAGATTGTTTGCCCGTCTTAAGACTGGTCGCGTTGCATGGTAGGTGCAGCTGAACCTGGTCGGCGTCGATCGTCAAGTATAGCAGCAGGCTGCGGACAAGGTTTTGGGATGGCTATTGAGCGAACACCTGGCTTCCCGTTCAGCTCTCGGCTAACCAGTGTCTCTGGGAGCAGTACAGGCGATCCTTTGATTGACACCACCAAAGGTTCCCTCCATGATGCGGGAACTGGTGGCTTGCGTCTCCATGCAGAAATGAGCTCTTTTCATCGGCTTTGCAGTAGAGGGCGAGTAGCACTGACCGTAGTGACAAAACACACATCCTATGATAAGTCGGCTCCATTTCCCAAGAGATCGGAGGCGTTTCTGAAGGCCCCAGAGCCTTCAATCTATGATGTTTCAATGCCGAAACGTTCAACCTTCCTCTGAATGGTGTGTTGAAGTTCGGCAAGCTCTACTGCCACAGATAGGCGAAGCGAGGTTTTCTTTGTGAGGTAATTCTGACCAGGCGAAACCAGATTCATCTCCTCATGACACTGTGGGTATTCTAGTGTAGTTGTCTGAGACACGGTGATTCATTAGGACTAGTATGCCCCGAATTCGAGCATAGCATTAGTGAAACTGAATAGGTTCCCCTCATCCGCTCTCAAAGTAGCCGCAGAGGAGTGATCTTGGATTCCTAAATCATCAGTCGATCGCCATGAGCCGTTGTAAATGCCAAGTTCCCACTGTTCAACATCTTTCGAACTGCTAGCATTGTGGCTGACCTCGGATGTTGACGTCCGGCGAGTCCTGATTCGGCACCGAGCTTGGAAGCCGAACATTTCGGGAGTTCGGCACGGTCTGCGCCGAACAGCGCCAATGACGTTCGTGTAGCTCCCCAAATGCCAACCAACTTTTCCCTCCCCCCGAGCACGCTCTCACGATCAGCAAAAGCAAACATACCGACAGGTACTTTTGGACCTCCAGACCTTGTGCTATTCTTGTTCTTCGTTCCATCGCAGCAGCTCAGATCTGCTCTGCCCCAGCTCGGAAACCATGGCCGGAGCTAGAGCCGTCGTCAAGACGTTGGATCACCTCGTGCTCACCTGCGCAAGCGTTCCGAAGACTGTACAGTGGTACACCAAAAACCTGGGCATGAAGGCGGAGACGTTCACGTCGCCATCGGACCCGTCGGTGCAGAGGCATGCTCTGAAGTTCGGCCCGCACAAGATCAACCTCCACCAGCAGGGCAAGGAGTTCGAACCCAAGGCCAAGTCCGCGCTTCCGGGCACGGCGGACCTCTGCTTCTTGGTGGAGGACGGGACGGATCTGGAAGAGCTCATCAGGGGTTTCCGGGGAGACGGGGTCCAGGTCCTCGAAGGCGAGAAGGTGGTCGCGCGAACGGGTGCCCAGGGCCCTATCCAGAGTGTCTATGTCAGAGATCCTGACGGGAACTTGATTGAGTGAGTTGCCTCTTGCATGAACGGCACATCGAACCATTGGCAGGCCGGTCATATTGGGATGTATCGTCACTAACGGCTCTAGATTGTCTCATTACAAGTCTTGAAACACAGAAGACAACGAGGCATGAGTTGTCTTCTCCTGTAATCTCGTGCAGGCGAATTGCTGAAAGACTGCGTCACGTCAGTATTCGGGTAGCAAATGAACCAATACATCAAAACCGGGCGAGGGACTTTACGATATTTTGACAGGGGGGGCCATATATTGTGCGGTGAGTAGAGCGCAACAAGGGGTTTTTGTAACTGGTGTCAAGGATTATGTGACTTCCTGGGCAAAGATGGATGTGACAGGCTTGAAATTGACATACATAGCGACCCCTGCGAGGCGTCAGGTAACTTAAAACATGCAGCTCACAGTGGGCACTGCGGATATCCATGAAGCCCGAGCATTATACATTAACGTTACGAATCCTACGCTCAGCTGCAAATATTCGACCCCAACCCTGTCGTCCTCTGGAAGGCAACCTCGGCAGGGTTGTCTCCGCCTAGCTTGATATCAAAGGTCGTGCTCCAACCCACCAAGTCGAGGTCGCCGTCGACCGTGTAGACGGACCAAAGACCTCTGTCCTCCCCAGCAGACCGAAAAGGGATGCTCTCCACCTCCAACTTGGGGACGACCACGCCCTGCCTGCCGATCCTGCGGACGAGATCGAGCGTCAGGGCGCCAGCCGCGGCAGGCACGCGGTCCTTGCGCACGAGAGCCTTGACGGTGAACGGCAACCTGCCGTTGGCCTGATCTCGGAGGCAGGATTGCGGCTCCTGGTACAGGATCACATCGCTCACCGGGTACCCGTTGCCGGCGTTGTCGTAGGTGACGGTCTCGCCGGTCGATGTCTTGGTGACGTGGATGTAGAACTTGCTGATGCCAACGTCGGGGGCGATGACGCCGTCGAACTCCCAGAAATGGAACCTCTCCCCCCAGAGACCAGTGGCAGAGCCGCCTTGGAATCTTGCTTTCTGAGCGGCGATGACGTTTGAGCCGGTTCCGTTACGGTCGGCGTAAGTCAGCTCGACGGACAGGTCGTCGGGGTTCCGGCCGGTATCGTCAGATGTGCGGATGCGGACCTGGCCCGTGAAGGAGATGTTGCCGTCGTCCTTAAGGAAAAGCCCCTGGACGTAGGGCTTGATGTCGGTGCCCGGGATGGGGTCGGTCAGCTGGACGCCGGCGGGCACGGTGTCGATCATGCGAGTGAAGATGTCGGCGCAGGTGGCCTGGAAGGCGGCGGGGTCGGCCATGGCCTGCATCGTCTTGTTTCCGTCGGCGGAGAAGATGCGCTTGTCCGAGTTGAGCGTGTCGTTGGCGCCGGCCACCAGCGGGTTCTTGGTCGTGCCGTCGAGATACTCGGTCACGACACCGTTGTCGAAGTCGGCAAACTTGGTGTCGAAGTGCGCAATGGTGTCGTTCTTCGGGTCTGGTTCGACGCCGACGATTTCGGGAAAGTCGACGCTGTGCACGCCGCCCAGGGAGTGGCCGCAGGCGACCATGGCGATCATGTCGCTCGTGCTGAAGCCAGCCTTGGTAAATGCGTCCTGGGTGGTCTTGAGATCGGTCTGGGGCTCCGGGACGCCTGCGGGACCGGCTTCCTGGGCGTCAATGCGACCGGCTCGGAAGGGAATCTTGGTACCGCCGCAACTGGCTTGGGCTACGAGAACGCTCATTGCCAACAGGTCAGACGCAGAGGCGCGAACGGAGTAGAAGCCGCTGAAGAAGCCGAAGGTGTTGTTGAATGCTTTGCCAATGTTCTCCGGACGATCCAGCTCGAAGAAGATGGAGGAATCAAGACCGCCAGTGCCGGCAGCAGCATCGTGAGTGGCCTATGGGGGTGTGAGCCGCCTGCGGCAAAAGCTACAAACAATTTATTTTTGCAAAGAAGAAGGAAGAAGACAGCGTTACCATATCGTGAAAGGCAGTACGGATCCATTCGGCCGAGTTCTGGCGACCTGGTGTGTTTGTGCCGAAACCGCAGTTGATCACGCCTGGCTTGAGGTCAGCATGCGCGCGCGCATCGGGAGGGAGCGTCAAGGACGTGTGGATGCGACGACGGACCATCGATGAAGCCTCTGCGCAGGTAGCCGGTCTGCAGAGACAGATGATCCTCGAGCTCATCGTAAGGCGACGGCCAGACGTACTCGGTCACGGCAAGCGACGCCAGAGCGAGCGCGGCGAAGAGGCTCTCCTTCATGATGGGCGCCGGGTGATGAACGAAGGACTGGATGAGGGAAAACAGAGATGCGTTGCACCATCACTCAACTCTGTTCATCCCACGACTGCGCAGGCCGTCATTCGTCTCTATATGTACCTCTATACGGAGTACGAACATAGGATCCCGACCCGAAATGCCCTGCACTACGGGGATGCGACGCTAAACGAAGCGATCCTTGGGCCCTACAGCGACGGCGGGTGGGGTGACCTCGTATTTCTCTGCTTTCCTGGTCGAAATTCTATTCTAATCTCCAATAGTCGACAGACAAAAGACTTGTTTTCATCCACTTGCATAACACGGGTACGATATTGATGTGGCTCATATCCGTGACCAGGCCTCCCCTAGCTTGGAGCCCGTCGGGCATAGGGGAATGACCTGCCCAATAAGGCAGCTGTGATTTACCCCATCATAAACAAACACGGGCTGTTTGGAGCGAACCGGCGTGTGTGCGTTGTCCAGTCGGTTGAAAATGCCAAGTGGACGCGGGCACATGCGCCACCAGATCTGGCATACCCAGTTTACCGATACTATAATAGCGCCGGGAGGATTGCTGTGAGCGACTCGGCGCTGCTTCCGGGGTTGGGACCTGGAGACTCGGCCGTATTGTGAGGATGCAATAGGAGAGTAGGCATTTCGATGAGCGCTTCGGGGCCGGGTGTACCGAACTGGCTAGACAACTTGGATACGGCTGGCCATTCAGTGACAGTTTAGTCGCTCATCAAGTTGGAATTTATCCGTCCTACGAGCAAAACGAGTCCCTTTCATAACTGCCATCGAAGCCCAAGCCAAGAGAAAACGGCGCCGAAAACTCATCGTGGGACTGTCAACATGGTTACGGATGGTTCGGGATGGATACGTATACGTAATAGTACAACCCCACAATAAGAAAAAGGGGATTGGCCCGTGCTAAAGTCTGTGCCGGCTTCGAGATTCTTCCGTTCCATGTTAGCGTGTGTCCGGGATAATGCCGTCATCCAAGTCATTGGGGGGCCACCAAAACGGCTGGGCTCTCTCTCAGTCAGAGCATATTAGCAGAGCTCTTGTTGACAAGGAACTTGGTTAAGGAACCCAACGAGAATTACCACCAACATGGGAGATGCTTCCATTCTTCACATGCCAACCGCCCTCATCTTTGGGGGCAACGGCAAAACCGCCCGCGAGCTGACCGTTATCCTCGCCGAAACCCACACCATCTTCAGCGTCATCCGCAACCCCGACCAGATTCCGGATCTCCAGGCCATCGGCGCCAAGCCCATTGTCCAGGACATTGCCAATGGCTCTGAGGCGGACTTTATCAAGATTATCGAGGGCACCCGGCCCGACGTCGTCGTGTGGGCCGCCAGCGGCAAGGACCCCAAGTCCGCCGAAGCCGTGGACCGGGACGGCGCCATTCGCGTCATGGATGCCCTGTCCAAGGCCGACGTGTCCGCCAAACGCTACATCGTCATCAGCGCCCTGGACATCCGCGACCGCGAGAACAGGCCCGTCCCGGACTGGTACACCGACGAGGACGCGAAGCTCAGCGATCGCATGTGGGGCATCATCGGCCCTATCCTGCGAGCTAAACTAGCGGCCGACACCGAGTTGAGGGTGGGCAACGAAGCTCGCAAGCTCGACTACACCATCGTGAGACCGGGCGGCTTGAGCGAAGGGCCGGCCGCGGGGAGGATTCGCGCCGGCAAGGTGGGCACCGTCGGCATGATTCCCCGAGCTGATGTCGCGGGGGTCATCTACGCAGCGATGCAGAACAAGCAGACGTATGGGCTGGCATTCGACGTCTTGGGACCCAAGGAGGACAGCTTGTCGATCAAAGAAGCTGTATCACGGGTGGCAAAAGACCACGAGGATACCTTTGAAGGGTACTACTAGAAAAAAGAATAAAAAGTCCAATCCCTCACGAAGAATTCCCAGTTCATTGCAAAGTTCTCATATTTCCAGACACCAATCTCCTTATAGTGTCTGTCTTTGGGTCACCCGCTCGTGGGCCTATTGAAGCGCCGGATGTGGACGTTTTCGAAGCCGATCTGCACCATCTTATCCTTGAGACCTTGGACGTTCACAAAGGGGCGACCAAAGATGGTTGCCGAATCTTCCAGCACTTTGACGCTTTTGACAAGAGGCGACTCCTCCGGAAGACTGTTGTCGTCGCAGAGTGGTTCGACATCCATCTCGATGAGCTCGAGGTAGCCACCGGGGCTGAGATGACTGAAATATGAGGTGTAAGAGATCTATGATGCACAAAAGCAACGAAAGAATACTAAATTATAGGCCTGTTGAGGCACTCCTCCCAGTCACCAATGCCTGAGGTCATTCCTCGACTGCGTATATAGTCAAACGGGTGCGAGAACGTCCAAGGCTCTTCAACATCGTCGACTTACAACCGGACGTTGGAGGGCACACTGGGAAATCTTCAGTCTCTCTGAAAGTCTAGCAACCTCCTACATTGCGGAAGACTCTTACAACTCAGGCTGCCTAGCGAACAGGGCAGCTAGCAGCTATATCCTCAAGTGTCTGTTAGAGCTCAAATTTGGTATACTGCTTTGCAGTTTAATGGAGAAGGTATCCTGGAAAACTAGCGTTGTTTGGCGATAAATAGCAATTATTGTGATGGTTTGAAAAAGGCGAAGTTCTTGACGATGCGGCAACCTCGGATGGCTCGGATGTGGGGGTGGCTCGTAAGTAGGGTAGGTAGGTTAGTAGTTATAAAAGCTTTATTCTTTGGTAGCATGTACAGTCATATGCAGGAAGTCTGAGCCCACCCCGCATTTCACTGCTGCCAACCCCTCCCGCCCAACTCATTCTTCCTCCTTACATCTACCATAACTTCAGGAAATGGACGCCAAATTACAAGCCTTTGTATCTTATATCATCTCAGACACTATCATGGCTTTATAGTCATAGTGTTTCATAGTTAGATTAGCCCCTATACTCACCCAACCTCAACCCTATCAAGCACGTCTAGAAGCTTATAAAGGGTAAGCTAAGGGAGATACACCCGGAAGCATTTAAGGCAAGGAACAATAAGTTAGATATAGAATTATTAAGGAGAAATTACAGTAGTCATAGCAGGCAGTGCCACAGGATACTATCAACAGTCTTTTGGACTTAATGCTACAGCGCTTACAAGCCGTACGGCAGGCCCAGGGATAGTATACATAATGCTGATAGGCAAACAATTAGCTCTTTAATTGACTATACTCTTGCCATATAATTTGTTGATTTCGTAGTTTGGTTTATAGTAGAAGTTAAGGGGTTCATGTGTTGGAAGGGGGGAAATTAGTGGGTGGGCCCAGACTTTCTGCATGTGACTAGGAGCGGCTTAGAAATGGGTACGTTAACTAACCTATTACGTGGGTAAGGGGTTTTTAGCGCAGCAGACCGCTGACTAAAGCCCCTGGATATAGAAGCTTTTTCATAAGTGGATGAACCTGATTATCGGATAGGCCGAGGTTTTAAGGGAAATTTCTTGTGCAACATAGCTATTCGTAACACTCCTAAGTAGAGAGTGGCAGGACACTGCCCCCTGTCATGATTAGGATAGGACACAACTTCTATGTCTTTCCCTATATAAAGGAGCCTCATCTTGCCGCTCAATACATGCTATACGTGTCTTACACCAACCTTTACTTTCGTTCATTACGTGTCAACTTCCCTCATTTCACAACTTCATTTTTAGTAGACTTTTTTTGTTTTACAAAGGCAGTATGAAGATCGCTACGTTTACTGCATTAATTACTGTTGCTACGTAAGTTTTATAAGAACATGTTAGAGCATATAATTCTAACTATATTCTATCAGTGCACAGATACTACGTACTTATGACTGTCAATGTCTTAATAGTCTAGGGGAGCCTCAAGATATGTCACACGACACCTCCGTTTGCACTGCGTCAGCTAGCGGCAGATTAAACGGCACTACATGCGCTGGCCTTAAACAACCGTATTATGAGAATCCAAACTTTTGCGACGGCGTGTTCCCAAAAGGCACAACCAAGGGCAAATGTACTGTAGCTGGGTCTTCATCTGTGCCAGCTAAGCCTGAAACTTTTGTTGCATCAGGTTTCAGCCTACAATGTGACACACCTACTAATAACCCAGAGCTTACCTGCACGTATGTTATTCTGAATTACTGCCCTGTTCCTAAACTAATGGTTATTAGGACTACAGTTTACCTAGCGTATGCTAGCGACCCTAGCACTCTTGCTGGTTGCATGTTTGGAGTAGGAGCTCCAGGCCTTGGGTTCCCATCGTTCAGTACTACTAGTTCGATATATTGCTCTCTGGCAGAGGGTACTTGGGGTGTCAGCCCTACTATTGGGGGGCTTCTGCTCTCTGCTGTGCAGCCAAACCCGGATGGAACTGTTATAAACGGCACACACCTGATCTCTGACTCTGATTTGAAGAACACTACCACAGACATGAGCCTCACCATAGAGTACGTTGGGCCGAAGACTTTTACCTTGGACATGCATATTTAGTGTCATGGAATAAGCCTGTTGCGGTTCTGAGTACCTGCGAAGGGGTACTGGGACTTCTTGCGGCTGACTTGGTGGGCTTGTAGAGATGGGTATCTCGGACACTGGCATGGATAAAGACGCGGACATGCCTGGCCAGAGGGGTGCCGTGGGAAGCAGTAGTGACGTAAGGGGGAGTCGGGCACGGTTGATGAGACGGAGCTGACGGTTCTTGTTAACCCTAACTGCAGAGACGGGCAGGCTGTCTGTTGTTATCTGGCCGACTGGGTCATGCGGCAGCGCTATGATTTGAAGAAAATCTGGTGTGAAGTATATATCTGCCGCTCTTGAGGCCAGCTGGATTAATAGAACGCGACTTACTTAGTTGACAGCCGTTAGTGCCTGCTAAAAATAGTGGGAGTCGACTGAATAGAATGATAATTGGCTAGTAAGTTGATTTTGTTTGTAATATTGTTGCGGCTGGATGATGGAGAGACTACAGACTGCCAAAGGCGAAGGCGATAAACACAGGTAAATGCCTCCTTGGAAGATGGCAAGTACTTGGACGTGTTATGCCGTAAGGAAGTAAGAGCTTTCTTATTTCTTTTGTGTCTAATGTCCCAGGTTGGAAAACCGAGGTGTATCCTTCTCTGTCGTCCGCGGTTATGAGCTAGTTATTGGAGCATGTGCTGTTTGCTGAGCATCCGACATGAGATTGAGGCACACTGCGGCTGTGGATTGACGTCTCTCTTCATCATTTCGGGTCCTTTCTGCTTATATCGCTTCAACTGGTCCTTAAACCTCTTGATTTCGACTATTAAGTCATCTATAATACTCCGGGAGTCGTCAACGTTGCTTCTATGCAGGGCGCCCGACTTGGAGTGGCTGGCTTAGGACATTTTAGATGCATGGGATAGTCCGTCGAATGCAGTTCGTCTTCATTGGAGGAGTCACTCTCTCTTAGGAGAGTCAACCAGAAGTGATGTTGGCGAGTGCGCCAAAAGAAATCCAACGACTGGTTGCATTACCAGATATCTATTAAATAGAGACATTTTATGGCACCAGGACATCCGTCGTTCTAGTCAGTCCATCACGAAGGGTCGCTAGGCTTATGCCACGAATCGCCAATAGCTGCCAAAAAAACACAGGCTGGAAGGAAACCCGTTCTTAATTAGTCTGTTGTTTTCTTTAATATTGTTAGGAATATAGTTATCTAACTCAATTAATAAGTAAGCGATATTACAAAAGAAATAACAGGCTGCAAGATTGTACTGCCGTCTTTGTACCTGTGATAAGTCTGTACGTTTTCAAGTCGGTAATTGAGTACCGGACTCGTAATGCTTGTGCTCGACAAAGCGGACCTTGACTACGGGCCGACAGGACAAAGTCTGGGTGGGAGGGATATATAGCATCACTCACGGCGGTAGTAGAAGTATCATCTTTTCACGAAATCTTACCTCCTCGGCGGGAATAAGGTCGCCATCAACATTTTCTGTGGTGGAATCACCAGTATTATTGGCGGGGTTCGGAGCGACTATGGGTTCTGACGCCACAGCTTCCGGAGAAGTACTCGCGATATTCGGAGTCTCGGGCATGCTCGAGGCTATAGTGAGTACAGCGAGTTGAGAATTTGGAGCATCGTAGTGAAGGTCACGTACCAACTCTTGTCTGTCTGTTCAGAATGTATGGCATGTCGAGGTATTGGCTACGCTGGCGCGTTGCTGGGAGATTTACTGGTCTAGTAACTCGTAGTGAAAGCAAGATAATACTCAGATTGCTTGTCGTGAAACACTCGTCGTCTACGAGCTCAAGATTCAATCACAGGGTTTTATCGCTTGTTAATCATTTTTTCGACTGTCGCATCAAGAGTTGTATATGGGTGGCAGTTGGCTTCGTTGTAAGCTGTCTTAATGTGTGTCTTGCACTGCTGGGAGGGGATCAATCAAATTACTAGCAAGAGACGGTTGTCAGGAGGCAGAGATACAATCGCTCACGACACTTAGTTAGCCGACTTCCAGGAACCTCATGCAGCACTATTTAAGCTTCTTCCCGCTCATCAAGAGTGATTAAGGTGAATAATATATACTCTGGAGGATTTTATGATACAAGATCTGGTTTGAATGGTACGTAGCGCTACACGTGAAGCATGCTTTTTGTCACTAGTAAGGTTTATGCTACTATTTTGACATACTGACGTGTCCAGCAGATTGCTCAGGCACTCGCTTTGGCAGCCTCGATGATAACATCAGCAGCCTTCTCGCTTGCTTGGTAGATGGCAGCGACGATGTACATTCCGGGAATTTTGGGGAAGATGGATGCGTCCACGACGCGAAGACCGTCAATGCCCCTGACACGGAACTTGGAGTCCAATACGGCCATAGGGTCGTCATCAGCGCCGATGGGAGCGGTGCAGGAGGCGTGGTGGCCCCAAGCCTCATCGCGGGCGAACTGCTTCAGGTCCTCCTCCGAAGTCATCTCGGCAGGGGGCCAGATGCGGTCGAAGCTGCCATCGAGGGGAATGAGGTCCTTGAAGGCCTGAATGCCGTACTTCATGCCCTCGTAAACGGCCTGGAGATCCTTCTCTCCACCGATGCCCTCACCGAGACTGTGGAATGTGATCTTGGGGGTGTCGCGGGGGTTGGCACTGGTCAGGTTCACGGTTCCGGCATTGTTGCGAGAGTGGGCCTTGAGGGTCAACCAGGTCCAGATGCTCAAATCTTGCGTGGCGTGAAGGGAGTAGCTGGGGAAGTAGCCGTTGAAGTACGCAGGAACGCCACCGAGGAACAGATCCGGGTCGTCCTCAGCAACGGAAGAGTGCTTGACGTAGCCGAAGGCAATACCGTTGGTGGTGTAGGCGCCCTTGAGCGGTCCTCCGATGTTGTTCTTCCAGTCGTTGTAGCAGGGGTCGGTACCGTTCAGAAACTTGCACTTCTTAAGAAGAGCGAACTCCGTGGGGGCCTTGCCGACAACACCGATCTCGTAACGATCCTGCATGTTACCACCGACACCGGGAAGATCCTTGACGACGGGGATGTCGAATGACTTCAGCTCCTCGGCGGGGCCGACACCACTCAGCTTCAAGATCTGCGGCGTGTTGAAGGCACCACCGGACACGATGACCTCACGGCTGGCAAAAACGGTACCGGGAATACCGTTGTCGTCGTTGGTCGCGCGGGGGTCGGCGCGGTACAAGCTCTTGCCAAGCAGGTAGTCGACGCCGGTGGCCTTGGGCTTGGAGCCGGTGGTGTCAAAGTTGACCTTGGTGACGAGGGTGTTCAGAGCGATGTCCAGCTTGTACTTCTTCGATCCATCCTTGTCAGTGGCGCGGGCAACATCGAGGACGAATCCACGAGGGGAGCTGCGTGCATAGTTCTCGTCCATGGCAAGAGGCATCTGGTAGATGAGCTCGGCGTTGTCTCGCGAGGGCGACGGGTTGTTGATATCCAGAGTCAGAACCTGGAAACGTGAGTGAGGATTCGTTCATTGCATCGGATAGTAAACTTACCTCCAGCAGGCCAGTGACGGTGCCCAGGAGCTTTCCGAGCAGTCCCTTACCCATGGCGGTGGCAGCGGCGACGACCAAAGAGGCGACCTTGAGATCCTCGGCGATCAGAGTCAACGGAGTGACACGGGTCTGCAACCATCCGTTGAGACCGTGGCCGGCAATGCTGCTGGGCAGGTAACGGGCAGCCTCGAGCTTTTCGAAGTACTTGTCCATGACATCCGGCGCCCACGAGTCGTCACCGGTGATGGCGGCGATGTGGCTCCAGTCCTTCCTGGTGGGCTTGATGGTCACCAAGGCATTGTGCTGGGAGCAGCCTCCCAGAGCGCCGGTGCGCGGGTACAGAATGCCTTTCTTCACGGAGCCTGCCGGCGGGTCAAGTCCAACGTAGTAGTCACCCTCTGGCGTGAGATAGGTCATCTTAGTGTCCCGGCGCGCCTGGGTGTCGTTCTCATAGTGGTTGACGAAGAAATCCCACTTGATGGGGACATGGTCACTGCTGTAGGGGTGTACAGCCGGGACCTGAACGACAGGATCGGCTCCGTGGTCCTCGCCTGAATGCTTGTTAGTGCGGGGGCCCAGGTGCTAGAAAGAAGTATGACTCGCGACTGACCCGCATCGATGAGCAGCACACTGTGGCCGGCCAAAGCCAACCGGGCAGCAAGCGGCGCTCCTCCAGGGCCGCTTCCTACGACAATGTACTCGTAGGTTGAGTTGGCTTTCGGGCCGGCAGAGGGAAGGGTATAGCCGTTGGGAGGTAACTCGGCGGATGGCTGATGAGGCACGACGGGTGCCCTCCAGCTGGTGAACCTGAGAACTAGTTGGCCAAATATTCTGATAACGTGCTCAAGCTTACTTACGCAGATGCGCTCGTCGCTAGGATAGCGACGGAGTTAAGAAGCCTCATTATGAATTAGGTTTGATGGGTGTCCCCGAGAAGTGAAGTAAGCGAATATGTGAACGAATGTAGGGCGAATAAAGCAGACGGCAACGCTAATGGTTGACGACTGACTCTTTTCTTCTAAAGCAAGACTGAAAGAGCGACTGGACACACACGAAATACAGTGGTGGTATTCGGATGAAAGAGCGGCACAGCTATAATGCTGGATGGATGGTGAGATACCAAATTGACAGGCAAAGTGGTGAGCTAGTTAAATGGCTTCACAGAATGATATCGAGCAGAAAGAAGCCGAGGCGAATGCCATCGCGACGCTTGTAGATCTCAGGACACTAAGTGGATATCGTTCAAACAGCCGGGGCAAGCAACGGGCGATAATCATGATGACTTCCTAACCTGTCTTGTCGATCAGTAAGGCTCGTCTTCGTCGTATTCAGCAGCGCCCCCAATCAGTGCGGGTTATGGGTGGCAACCGGGATTGGGGAAATTGAGGTGTGCCACCCCTAGTCCCCTGGGTTGCCGTTACATGCCGAAGAGTCTTAACTTTCAAGCGACCTGTGAGTCAACTACTAATACGACACCGCATGTTACTATGTAGACAGATGTCGTCTGTGCTTCAACACGGCAAGGGGCTACGCAGCATTCATCGTGCTATACCTGGTGGTGTAGGGTACATGGGATGACGGCTCCGCCGATAGCGTGGCGGAACCATGGCCCTGGGACGGAACGCGGTGGAGTGCACTTTAGTATCCACGTGGTTCCATCCACCAAGGACCGTTTCCACTACACTGCGGACCAAACAACCAAGGTTGACCTGGCTAGGGCAAACGAAGAACGAAAAGAAGATGGGAGGAAAAAGCTAAAAAGACGGAAGCCCTAGCTGTTTTAGGGCAACACCTCGCCAAAGCTTCATATTGCCATGGGGCTTTCCAAGGAGAGTGGCACGGAGAAAAAAATGATTCCACCTGGATAGTATGAGAGCTCAGAAGTAGCATTCTGTCACGTAACAAAACGACGCCGTTAGTTACATGGCAGTAACTAACACTTATATCCCACGTGACACATTCACCTGTTATCTTCCAGAATTGTCACGATAGCTTCCACTAGCGGTCCGCTGGATACCGCGTGCCGAAAAGGAGGTGTCCTTTGGAGCCCGTAGCAAGAAGGAATGAAGTTCGTCATAGTGGGAATGTAAGAACATCCACTTTCCTGAACTGCTTGCCTAAAGCGGAATGCAACTACGTTCTCAAACTGGGTCGGCATTCTACACTATTCTCAACAAGGTAAGAGGCCCGATTGGGTTGACATGGGTTCTAGGAACAGTCACCTCCACACGGCATTCACTTGTGTGTTCGCTCCCCCACAAGTGATCGACTCTAGACCTTGTCCTCCGAATCGCCAGCTGCCCATCGTGCGTGCCACCGCAAGTGACCAGTCACAATGAAAATGTCCGTAACAAAAGCCTTCCGTAACACTCCAAACCACCCCCACCTTTCCGGCTGATCTTTCGCAGTTGGATCGGGAGCCCCTTTTGAAGCCCAAACCCAAAGTAAGCGAAATTTCTCTTCGTGGAGGTAGTTTGAACATGGTAAGAACAAACCGGTAACAGCCTGGTTCCTGGCAACTTTCAGTATTCTGCGCTGAAACGTAACATCCTTTAAAGAGGTGCCAGACACAACGGTGTTGCCAGATTTGACTGGTGACCCGGATCGAAACATGCCGCTGGATCCACGACATCTTGTGGTGATCGGCAGTTAGTGATAGAAGCGAGGAGATGGAGACCTATCCGAACTTGGTAAAGCTTCGCATGATCACATTAATCCACATCGAGAAGCTTCGATACTCGCTACTAGTTTGTGTAGTGTAAACTATACGAATGCGCCCTCTAGTGAGTAGGGGCACCTCCCAAGCCGATCCTTACTCACTCGGGCTCACTACCGCTAAATTGAACACCGATGAGACCATATTCCCTGATGTCCAAGGACAAGGGAGGCTCTTGATGAAAAACTGTTGTTTCTGGGAGAGACTCCTTAGTTTACCGTATCTAGTGGGATGAGATGTCGATGCCTAGAGATTCGGTATGGACATGGCCGTAACAACTTCGTGTAGATATAGATATTCAAAATCTTAGCACATACAACTCCCACCGCGTCTTACCTTCGTAGTGTCAAAGTGCAAGCTTATCGCTATGCCTTTTGTAATAACGCGGCCATTTTTATCTTTCCATTCTCACTACCTCCACCACCCTGCTGTACCAATTAGTCCATCCACTACATTCTACAGTTGGAAAAATATATGGGCGGGGAATACTACTTTCTTCGGATTTACCGACTTTCTGGGGTGGCTCTTCGGGGATTGCACACTGCTAGGTGGAACAGTCAAGGATTACGAAACTTGACCCTGACTATCACAATAGCGAAATAGGTCATTTAGATCATTCGAGCCTCTGGCCCATTTAGGGCTGAGACATCGAGCGGTGTACCCTCACAATAGGAACCCCATATGTCCTAGGTTGGAAACGACATCGCGGCCGTCATGCGACTGGATGCACGAGGCATTTAGTGCAGACGGTGTAACCCAAAGCGGTTTGGTTCACATACCCTAGACTTCGTAGAAGGTTGGCTATCTCATTGCAAAGGAGTACGGCCCGGACAACGAGGTTTGTGACACAACAGTCATCCAAATACTGTTACAGACAGACAGCTGCATTTTTAGGTTACAGTTGTTCTCTGCAGTTTAAGACGAAAAGGAAATGAGGTTTTGAAAAAGTTCTGGAATATTAATTAAAAAATGATCAATGGCTATTACGTCACGAAGCAAAGGTACTTTTCCAGGATTGACACCCTAGTCTCATGTCAAACCAAACTACTCCATAATCAGGTTCCGTCTCTACAACCGAGTATTCTTCCCTGCACCAGGAGGTGACGATGAGGCGGATCCGGTACTGATAACACTGTGGACCGATGCGCTGAACTCGGACTTGCCATTTTCCACATCGACCAGCGGGATGAAGTCGCTTTCATCACCTTGTCGCGGGACGCTTCTGGCCGGTTTCTCTGTCGTGGAGTTCATTCCGCTCTTGCTCGTTCCGGACTTCATTCCGGCTGATCTTTGACCATTCGACTGGCCATTCGAGTTTTCATTGCTTGAGCCGAGTACCCGCACGCCCAATGCCATGAAGAGAGCGCGCAACGAAGGTAGACAGGCGCAGATGATGCCTACATGAATTTCGACGGTGCTCCACCAGGCTGCTTCGGTGTAATCCCAGGTGATGTTCTGCGAGTTGGCAAAGACGATGAGGGACCGGAGACGAATCACACTGACAATAGTGACGCTGAAAAGTCCACGGTTAGCGGGTATGGAGAAGAGTGGCTTTGACGTTTTGTCAAGGTGAACCTTACAAAATTCCCAGAGAAAACATGAACATGATCATGAGCTTCTTCTTCAACTTCAGCTGGAGCTCGGACAGCTTCTTCAGGGGAAGAACCAGGATTACGACGTCGATGATGATGTTGCAGATGGCCGACATCCACCCTTGGAGATGAATGTCGTTGCATTTTCCGACCTTCTTACTGTCGATCTGCTCCCAGGAGTAACTGATCGGCATACACTGCAATGCCGTGCAGGTGATGAAGGCGATTCCGTATGCAAGGCAGAGGCCCATTGTTCCGTAAACGAGGTGGCGGAATGTCTTGTCCATCGAGAAGACACGAAGCATGAAGAAAAGAATGCTAATCTTGGTTGCAGTCAGTGCAGCGAAGTAGAATAGCTCTCCCAAGTAGTAGTACTGCAAAGTATTAGCAGCGAACAAGACTCATGCTCATGCGGTAGCCTTACAAAGAGGACGTTCTCGATCTGCTTTTGGGGTAGAGTCCACATGTCTCTACCAAGTCCGTTGTTCGAAACTGCAGCCTCGTTAGATGCGGAAAAGTACAGATCGGATCGGATATCTTACGGGTTACGGCAAATACGGTTGGAGGTATGGCGAGTGCCATGGCGACGATGATTGTCCAGTCGTCCCACCCCAAGATTCTGCCACTTACGGGTAGGCCGGAACACATCCGGAGCCCGAAGATCAAGAACGCGATGACCCCCCCGATCACTCCAATCAGGAGAGGCTTGGCAGTCTCATTGCGAACCGGCGCACCACACATCGTCATTGACGCGTTCTTGGACACTGTATATGGGGTATCAGTCTGGTGAAGATTTCAGGTCGTGTGCAGCTGCACTTACTCAGTCCCTCATATTTGGTGCATGATTGCATGATGCATCCTGTTAACTGCTGGTTGAGCGGCACGTTGGTACACAGACAGGGCACGTCTGTTGTTGAACAAGCCGACTCGGGGATGATCTTTGCGAGGCAGACCAACTGTAGAGATGGGCTTTAGCTCAGGATGCAAGAAAAGCCACGCAGGGGTACACTTACGGCACATTTCGGAAACATCTGCATGGAAACCTGTGCCGGCGATTGAGCTGCGGCAGAGACTTGGGTAGCGGCTGAGACAACACTCGAGAACACGGTCATTGCCGTCAGTGCGTATGTTGAGAACCTCATGGTGTACTGGGACACCCCTGCTGGGATTTTGACACCGGCTGTTACTAAAAGAAGGTTGAGATAATGAAGGATGGCAGACAAGCTTGGGGGAGGGAACTGGTTGGAGAATCCCGGGTGTTATAAGGCTTCCGATTCATACCCAGCTCCCTGAACACGAGAGAATTAGATAACCCGTGAAACGGAAGCAAAGAAGACAAAGGGACGTCTTCGTGTTGGAACGGAATGGTCCGTTATCCTTGCTGCATATAATGGCACATCGCATGGGGTTCACGAGAAGAAATGGGAATTTACTGGGACCCTTCATGATGACCGACACGATCCGCAATTTTCTCCGATCAAGTTGTAGTGATAACAGACTGACGTGCTCCTCAACCTACTCCTTACCGGGGTCAGTTGCAGTAGCCTTAGGGGAAGCCGTTGTATCTCTTGGGCTCAGGAGTTCTGCCAAGCCCAAAGCAAGGTTTCCCTCTACCTCTGTATGAAGACAAGATAAGCCAGGTACTCTGTGGTTTAGATACCTCTCCAACGACAGGTTGGAAGTTCTCTGCCGAAATACCGGTGTACAAGACAGGTTAGCAAACCAACGATCACTTCAGCTGTTTGGCAAAGCAAATCATGCATATCCCGGTCAATTCCACTGATTACTGTGTAGTGAAGATCGAAGACGTACACTAGAAAACGGTTCCTTGTTGACCCATGTCCTAAATTTCATTACGGTACAGTTACAAAGTGCTTTGCTAATCCTAATGTAGTGATCCCTGCTGCTACCTCCACAAGTTCCAACAGTCACAGCCGGCTTGTCTGTCTACTTTGAGCACCTCCCTCTCCACTCTTCGATGCACATTACGCAGTAGTTTCAACCGAGAACTGTAATCTCGGAAAATGTCAAGGACCAGGCTCTGGTTTCCTTGATTCGGTCTTACTACCCTCGACAGTTGGATGAAAATTTGACATCTGCCGAACTGTGAGTTTCTCATATGCACGACGACGGATCGCGGCCCCTGTCAACGATCTACTCACTGGGAGCCCGATTTCGGCCAATTGACGTAGTGTACTGCACAAAAAGGAGTACAGGATTGCAGTTGATTAGGGCTTGTCTCCCCACCTTCAGCCCCGGTTCTCAAGCTCCCCTGATGTTCAAGTTTCTATCCGTAGTTTCCACGTGTATTACACGTGTACTATACCATTCTGGCAACCAACAGGGGCAACGTGGGCAGGGGCCCGCGGCTTTTCCGATGTCATTCTAGAAGACATGATTGGGCGGGGTATCCGGCGTTGCTTTTCGGTTTGAGTAAACCTTCTATGCCTACGACGTAGATCTATCTCATTTCTTGTAACAGGAGAGGTCTGGATGAATGATGGAACCTTTATGATTTAACAGATAGGGGTAGGTATTTTGAGCCACAAATCAGTAACAACCCCTATTTGCTAGCAACACGGTGCCGTTGTTTTGACCCCTATTCTAATGAGGAGCGTGTTCTTTCCTGTTGTCCGACATAATCCCATGCCCAATCCACTCCTATTCTCAGTTGTAGCTCACGTGAACATGATCCCTAGATAGAAATTGTGAGACACGGCTCGACGTTTGGGTACTTGGGACTTACCAATGATTTGCAGTAATGTCGCCTCGATCATCCATAGTACGCCAGCTCGACCAAGACTTCTCGGAGTCTTGAGAAGGATTCCAGATCTTCTGACCCCAAATAACATACTTTAGGTTAATCCCGCCCTTATTTTTCATGACCCATTCCGCGATCTCTTTGCCAGAGACAGTTGGCACCTGTATCTTCAGTCAGCGCGAGATCTGGAAGCCAATGATGTTGTGCATGGACACTTACACCACCGCCATCGGAACACATCATATCCGTCGCTTTGCCGCAGCAGTGATCCGAAGTACCAGGGCAAGCACAGTCACGCGTGCAGAAAACCTCTCGGATCCTACCGGGGAATGCCGCGACGATTTTCTTCGCACCGCTAACGGCGACCTGCTTGCAAGTACCGACGGACGGGATTGAAGGAGCGCCGTAACCGCCGAAGCCGCTGGCCGACGAAGAGCAGCACTTGAACGCACTTGGACCCGGACACTGATTGGAGGCGGAGGAGCCGGCGCAATCGCTTGACCAGCGACAGTTGCCGCCGCTGCCACAAGGCGACTTGGTGCAGCACTTGACATTGGCTGCATCGGCGGGGCATGCGCCGTCAATGGTGGTGCCACCGTTCGAGGAGCAAGTGCTTGTAGTTACGCAGACGCCTGGTTATCATGTTAGTTACAGGTCCGTAGATTTTGAATGGGATTCTCCAACCAGCTTTCCCTTGGGAACCGTAACATGGTTCGTTGAGGGCCGCGAATACTGCCGTTGTCAAGACGGAAACGAAGAGAAAAGATTGGCAGTGCATGATGTAATTAGTTTATGGTTGTTTGGTTGAATCTGTAGGTTTGTTGTATTGCAATAACAACATGTTCTTGCCTTTGATTGTCGGGGAGAGACGTGAGTATATATATATATATATAATCCGCAGATGGAACAACAGTATCGTGCTCATTCTTCATTTTGTCCGATTTTCCGCGGCACAGCATCTCAGCTTACCCGTCTCAGCTGAAAATGCACAATTTGGTTGCATCACCAGCACATTTCGAGGCTTGGCGCTCGTCACCAGGACTCAGCTGAGGCTTTTTCCCTTTCTCTCCTCCAAGGGGCTGACTTGTTTGTGAAGCTCACACTTACTATGGACCGTTCAACGTAGATCTATTCGGGGTTCCAACTCCAGCTGAAAGCCACAAACGTCGAGTCTCGGATGATCAGCCACTAGAGTTGCTTGTCCAGGATAGGGCGACAAAAGGGTTGCACTAACATAGGGCGATTCAGTGGGATGAACCGGGACGATCGCCCTAGCTTACCCCGCTCACACTTTTGCTACATCACTAGGACCGGGAATGCACTCTGTTGGAGTATGGGCAAGGCAGCCAGCAATCAGCCACTTCACTTCACCTCTGGCTGCCGGCAGTAATCTCCACTTTCTTCCTTCTATACTAATCAACTCAGAAGCATCGTTTTCGTTGAGTTTGACGGTAATGCCATTGGATGCGGGTACTCCCTGCCTAGAGCGCAAAAGTCACTCTCTCATTCACCGTGTCAGCTGGAAGCCGCCTGCGTGAAGTGAAAACCAAGACATTATTGGGGCTGAATTGAAATGCACATTTTTACGAGCTTTCCTAGTTTGGGTTTCCCTTGAAGATCATGCAAGCCCGGAGTTTACAGAATGTCGTCACCGTCGATCTCTGGAAAACCAAACTTGAAAAACCAAGACACGAAACAAGACACGCGTGCCTCAGCGAGGTAGGTTTGTAGCCTTAAACAGAATGTCTGATAGACAAAAACGCTCCTTTAACACGTAAGATAGATAAGATTCCATCATAAGAAACCTTTGCATCTAGATCGCAGCCCCCAGAACCAACGTAAGGGCACGACATGGTCGGCAGACTATTGAGACACCTCGCTAACTGTTTATATTGTGTTACTGCATATTTGTGAGTGGTCGGTCAGCGCGTTTATTCCCAAATCTTCACGGCTCTGGAGATTCTGTGTAACAATCCTGATTCGAGAGTCACATAGTCGATAGCTAATGCCAAGCGCATGCTCTTGGATAACACAGTCGAGACACTCCACTGGAGCGAACCAAGAGATGTGGAGTTATCAGGGCTACAGCTAATATGTGCTTGTGTCCAGTGACCTATTGTTGCTATCATTATACAGATATACAGCAGATACTACATATGGGAAGAACTGGCTGCAAGCCTTATTGCCTAAACTTTGCACAGCCTGTCTTGTCGGCAACTGAATATGCGTACCACAAGCTCAGCTCTGAGGTCAACAAGTACAGTTACCCAAGTATAATTGTTGGTGAGATTGTACTCTTGTATAGAACAATCGATCGAATCCTGAGGCCTCGCGACGGCGAGTACTTACTCAGCTCCAGTACTGGTACTTGTGATGCCATTATTGATCGTTGCCGACATGATAAGACACCAATCGACCAGAAACAGTGGGCTCGTTCAATCTGCAGATATATCATGAAGTTATAGAAATAGAATACGGAGTTCTGGTCAGCTGAGTTGGTTGGGTTTTGAGGGAGATATCGGGAGCGCCGTAGTAAGGCTGATCTAGCGGCTGGAAGACTTCGTCGCTTTTCACAATAGTGATAAAGTTGTCAATAGGCGGAATACACCTCGCATAAATCTTGTGATATACAGGGTAGTATGAATTATTTGAACATGACATGAGAATATGAACGAGTCGAGTACCTCGAATTCCTGAAGTTTCTCCTCCCAAGGATTACACCCTCTTCTCAAGTACATGGAATGCTAAAATTTGATAATAACTTTGCCAACGTGTTTTCCGGAATACAAGTACTCAAAAGCCGCTTTAGAGTCTTGGAAAGGAAATACTCGGTCTATGATGGGTCCTAGACCGACCTTCTTTTCCTGCAGGAAGTAGTTCATGTCCTGATAATCCAGTTTCGAGCCAACAGCAACGCCCCTACATCACAAAGTGTTAGTAACATCAACAACGTCAATTTTACCAAACCAACAGCATCGAAAGTTTCGAATCACGGCTTACTTCAATTTCGCAGACTTGCTCATCAAGGCCATGATGGCGTTCGGGCTCCAGTCAGCACTCGCCTGATCTAGAAAGCCAACGAGTGATACAGTGCCACCTCTTTGGCGCAGGAATCCAATATCCTCTGGGATGGATCCGGGTCCCGTGTTGTTGACGACATATGCGACGCCCTTGCCATCGGTGGCCCGGAGAATTTCGGCTTTCTGATCAACTGCTGTCTTGTAGTTAATGCCATAGACACTTGGACCAAGCTTCTTGATTGCCTCAAGCTTCTCGTCCGAAGACGAAGTAATGATCGGCTTGATACCGCTAGCAAGACAGAGGAGAAGTGCAAACAAGCTGACACCTCCAGTACCTGGGTCCCATGGTTAGTAGCTATGCCCCGATTTATTCCCGTTGCGTCAAGTTTGAGAAGCTTTCTCACCTTGCAGCAGAGCGGCGGCATCTTTGCGCGACAATGATGGATTATCCAAGGCATTCCATGCCGTGACACCCGCACAAGTTAGTGTGGCCGCCTATCTAACATTAGCAAGATGATAGAACTCATTAGATTCATATTGCATCGACACACCTCTTCCCATGTCAAGTAGTTCGGCAGCTGGACGAGAAACTTTTCGTCGAACACGGCATACTCTCGTAGGACCCCGGGGGCGTCTGCCCCCAGAGCTCGCATTGGCCGATCTTCATCTCCGGCGAGGTTGTCCAGGTCAAAAACCGGGGCAACTCGATCTCCAATGACAAAATCCTGCACGCTCGGCCCGACGGCGATGACCTCGGCAGCGCAGTCGGAGCATGGAATGCCACGTTCCTCGACTTCTAACGGGTATGTCCCATTTAGCACAGCCACGTCGCAAAAGTTCAACGACACGGCGTGGATCTTGATGAGAACATCGCGAGGACCAAGCTCGTCTGGCGCAGGCACGGCCTCGGTTGCTTGTTCGATGGTTCGGGGAAGATCGCCATCAGTGCGTCTGAAGACTAAAGAGGTGGTCGGGTATATCATTTTTCGAAGATGAAGGATAACTGATGCGAACTTGTGCTTGGGGACTACGATCAGGAATGCAAAGGATCAGTTGAATCTTGAATCTTTTTAATACCGAACAAGGCAAGTGATTACGGCTGACTGATTATGAGTGCGTGGTCGCATCTCAGAATGACCGGCTGCGGCGGATATAATAAGGTTCTGCTTTCACCCCAAGCCGACATAAATCATCATTTCTGATTGGAGAAGACTCCGATGCGACTGATCTTGATTGGTAGCTTCCCAGGCGAACTGGATCCAACCCCACCACACGATGCTCCTGGTAACGTTGATGATTACAAATGCATATGCCCATCTTCTTATCCAAACTCATTTGTAATCACTAGGAAGCGCCGAAACAGAGGCTGTTATACAGAATGGACTTGGATGCGTAGCGTATCTATCATCATGCGTAACTTACGGCCCGCCCACAAAGATGAATATTGTGCAGAGAGTGTGAGAAGTATGTTTCTTAGATGGAGTTGCCGACGGATCATAGGCTCCCTCACTCGGAATAATATGACTCTAATATACTTTTGTGTGCCTCTACCTAGCTAATCATTTTGATGCGACCCTCTAGAACAGGTGCAATGACGCGGGTCCAATCCACGGTAAACTCGCCCTCCCGCAGGGGATCACACACGTCGGCCTTGACGCCGGCCTTGTTGGCCCACCTGGCAAAGAACTTACGCATAATGAGCATCTCCATGTCGGCCTGCGCGACACTATCCGCCTCGTCTTCGGAGGAGGAGGAGTCGTCGTCGTCGTCGTCGTCGTCGTCGTCCTTCGGGGCCTTGCTGTTCAGCATCTGACGCTTAACCATCCACTCGGCCCACGACTTGGACCCGGTTTGGGGTTGGGGGTTCGAGGTACCCGTCGCGGCGGGCGTCTCCCACATCTTGCGGGGTTCGACGGGGCTGTGGCACTTCTCGGCGACCTTGAGCCAGCTGTCGCTGAGGTTCTTCCACTGGCCGACGGTCTTGAGGCTCATGAAGTACTGCCGCAGCATGGCGGAGATGAGGATGCCGTTTTCCTCGCAGACGATCTCCTCGGCGGTGCCGCCTTCCGGTTCGACCAGAAGACTGGTGTATCCGTCTATGATGGTCAGCAAATGTCTTTCGACCACGCGTCGTGGAATCGAGTCGTACCCTTTCCTCTGCCCATGTAGCCTCGGGTTGCGAGGGTGTATTTCCTTTCAAAGTCCACGGGCTCGCCGCCAACGCTAGCCGACACGATCCGTGAGCTAGGCGGCTTGCTGGGATCGAAAGTGTATTCGATGTTGGATACTTGAGGGAAGCGGCCTGCCCTGTTAGCACGTGGCTTGATGGCTCGGCCTTGTCGATTCACTAACCTTCTTGCGCGGGATACTGAGAGACGCCGTTCTCCAACGCGTCCCACAGCTGCTTGCCAGTCACCCGAATGAAAATGACGGGGTCCTCAAAGGGGAAGCAGTTGGTGATGTCCCTAACCCTGATCGCACCCGGCGGGTAGATCTGGTCACCACGGATTGTTCCGGCGGCCATCAGCGCGCAGTCTGCGTTGTGGTAGTGTCTCATGACGTCGCATACAAAGTTGCCCATGTTGCTCTCCTTCATTCTGACCGTCGTGAAGCGCGCATCCAAGGGCGAGGCAGTCCAGCCGATGGACTTGGCCAAGCTGTGCTTCAGTTTCGAGGTCAGATCCTCGGTAAGCTTCAACGTCTCCTGATCCTCGGCAATGGACGAGACGACGTCGCGTCGCAAGATGTCAAAGTCCCACTTTCCAGAGCCGTCCGCCTTCTTCCGGACCTCGATGTAGCTCAGCTGCTTGAAGTCGGAACCGGACCGCAGCACGTGGGTGCCCTTGATGAAGCTGTGGCCGTAGTAGTGATCATGCCCGCCGAGGATGATGTCAAAGAGACCGTCCGTCTTCTCGGCGAGCTTGTTGTCGTTGGGCTCACGCTGGTGGCTGAGGCAGATGACGATATCGGCACCCTGGGCTCGGAGTTGTGGGACGAGTTCCTTGGCAGTCTCGCTGGCGGATTTGTAGATGATGTCGGGCGGCAAGCTGTTGATGGTCTCCAGCCACTCCCTCTCACCCAGGCCGACGAGACCGATCTTGATGCCGTTGGATGCCGTGAGCATGTGCGTGTGCTTTGCATTTCCTAGGGGCACATTTTCACCCAGGGCCGGGTCCAGGACATTGGCAAGGAGCCAGGGAAAGTTGCACTTTGCGGTCAGGGTTTCAAACTGCTTGACGCCAAAGTCGAAATCATGGTTCTATCATGGCCGTGTCAGGCGAAATATAGCGTCAAGGAGGCATGGAAAGGGGTGCCAGTTGTTCACTTACACCAACGCAACTGCAATCAACGCCGATCTTGTTCAGGACAGGAACCATGTGCTCGCCTGGTGCGTGTCAGCGTCACGACATTGGCGGATGAGTGCAGGATGGCAGATGAGGTGGTACCTTTTGTGACGGAACTTTCGAGACTGGGGTTGAAGACATCGCCCGAAAATAGAGTTACTAGCTCAGGCTGTCCTTGGAAGCGTTCATGACTACGGTACTCGTTGACGGCAGTGACGAAGCGTGCAACACCGCCTACCGGCTCAGCACTAGAAGATTCCAAGTGGTAGACATCGTTTAAGTGTAGAAGACGCAAAGCAACCGGTTCCTGTGAGCCAGAACTGAAGGTAACGACGGGCTCGTCGGGAGCCGGGATGTTTTTGGGCATGCCGGAGAAAGGGGGGGGGAGGGACAAGAGGAGGAGGAGACGGAGGAAGATAAGGGGGTGCAGGAATAGAAATGCCAGATTTAAGCGGTAATTAGTTATGATAAGGTATGAGGGTGACTGTTTTCCCCTGAGTTCAGTCAAGGTTGGGTTAGGTTGGAGAGCTGTTGCCCCGTGTGTGTGTGCGGTGCGGTGCGGTTCGGCGCGGTGAGCTATCAGCTTACCTCCGCGGGGGCGGGGGAAGTGGCTGCCGGGAAGGCTGATTGGGCAATGACATGGGGCATCTTACCGACCAACGAGATTACCGCGATTATGTACCAAGGTACCTTGCATGTCACGTGGTGATAGGCACTTAAGCGACCGCCGGGCTATCCCTTCCCGATTCCGCGTGGCTAGTGCGCGGGTACGTACCTATCTATCGGTGCCGACTCCGTCTTCCCGTACTTCCAATTCTCAAGCCGCGTCCCTCCGGCTCGCTATAGCTCCCTTGCTCACTTTCTTGCTTCTTCCGAGCCACGCGCCCGCCCTGTTTCCGATCTTGCGCGGCGACGCCGAGTGATCGGTGCTCGACGCGCTGAGAAAAGTCAACTGCCATACGAAAGAGAAGACCGTTGATGAATCCGGCAAGCACGTCATGTTGAAGTGTTACTCATCGTCCAACTCACTTACGTTATTGCCGTAGACAGAGACGGAGCGGAACTCAGGATCAGCCCTGAGAAGCCCTCAGCTCATACATGGACTAACGGCGCAGCGTTGAACAACGTGTAAATGACTGATGGAACGAGAGAGGTAGGTAGCCTTGTCGGCCATTCATCAAATATGACTGAAAGGTCGGCAAAGAGACCACAGACAAACGCGCAAGTCGAAGAATGTGATTAGGGTATAGGACCAGTAATTACTATTTTCGTGTGCTCCCCACACGTATTATGTAAACCGTCAACAATGCGCAATCCGGGATATCAAAAGCTGAAGCAAGCCCACTACAAACCACCTCGTGAAAAACCACCTTCCTCCTCACCGCTGCTTTAGATTGACGCCCTCGCAATGTTCTTGCCCGCAACCAGACCGGGGCCCTTCTCGGTGAAGAAGGTCTTGGCCTTGGCGGCGCTCACGATGAAGCCGGGCAGCTTCATCGTGTTGAACTGGCCCGTCGCCTTCTTCTTGCCAATCGTGACAAAGACCTGCGGCTTCAGCGTGAGCTTGAGGTCCTTGACCTTGGTCTCGTTGCCGGTGAGGACGGCGTCGAGGTTGTCGGCGAGGTGCAGCGCCTGGCCCTCGGCGCGCATGAGCTGCTTCGCCTCGAGGTTGCCGACGTCGCCGACGCCCCAGACGTTGGTGAGGCCCTCGACGCGCAGGTCGTGCTTGAGCTTGACGTTGCCCTTGTCGTCGAGGAGGTGCTCCGGGACGAAGGTGGTGTTGGGCCGGACGCCGAAGAGGGGGAGGTACACGTCGGCGGTCAAGGTCTCGCCGTTGGACAGCTTGACGGACTTGAGCGAGCCGGTGGTGTTGGCCTCGGTGACGCGGGCGTTGGTGACGAGCTTCACCTTGAGCTGCTCTAGGCTCTTGGCGGCAATCTTGCCGAGCTGCGGCAGGAGGCCGGGGAGCGGCGCCTCGCCCACGACGATGAGGGTGATTTGCTTCGTGGCGCCGTAGGCGTGGCCGAGCTCGCCGGCCGTCTCGACGCCTGTGGTGCCGGCGCCCGAGATGATGATGGAGTTGGCGGCCTTGATCTCGGCCTGGAGGTTGTGGAGAGCCGAGACGGTCTCCTCGTGGGAGCCGATGGACTTGAACGGGAGGCCGCTGGCGAGCCCGGAGCCCGTGGCGATGATGAGCTGGGCGTAGGCAATCGACTTGGAGCCCTCGTTGGTCTCGACGTCGACGGTGTTGGCGGCGGCGTCGAAGCTCGTGGCCTTGCCGAGGACGAACTCGAAGGCGTCCTGGGGGTACTTCTCGAAGCCGGGCTTGATCTCGTTGAAGAGGGTGTCGTCGGAGAACTCGCCGGGGATGATGGCCCGCACCGCGGCGCAGTTCCAGTACAGGTGCGTCGAGGGCGAGACGATGGTGACCTTGAGGTCCTTGACCTTGGGCTGGGTGTACTTGAGAAGCTTGTGGGCGATGCCGAGGCCAGCGTAGCCGGCGCCCAAGATTACGACGTTTTGGACCATTGTTGCGAGTTTACAACGGTCGAGTAGTGTGGGTGGCGAAGTTCTTCGGGCGTAGTTTTACTGCCGATCGATAATGGTCAGACACGAAAAGTTCCCAGAGGGCAGATGAGAAGAAGTTCGTCGCCTTTTTAAGGAGAAAAGGGTAAGCGGCGATGGTCAAGGAGCGGGCACGGGGATACCGTGGGGGAGTGCGGAAGTGCGGGCGGGATTCGAGCAGAACCACCAAAAAAGCAGCTAAAGGGGAAAAGAGATGTGCGAGAAGGGAGCAAGACGACAGAAGGTGTGGCAAGCGAGAAAAGGGGGGAGGTAATCAATCCTTTAAACGTCACAAAAGGCGAAGAATTTGGAAGGGGGGGGGGTGCATATGTTTTCTATTCCTTTCTTCTTCTAACCTGACACCGCGTGCTACGACCGGACGCCAGTGACGAGTGCTTTGACAGTGTGCACTGCAGCTCGGGTGTTGCATTTTTCCCGTCTCTTTTTACTCTACACCATGGACTTTTGACTATTAGGAACCAATTCGATCCAATGTTTCAGACGAAAGAACGCTCGGATTGCTGAGCTACGACTAGGCACGTTTGACAAGCGAGATTACCCTCGAGACACTTTACACTATGTTTGCTTTTTTGAAGGTTGGAGGTAAGACACAATATGCAGAGGAAGGACTACGATGAGTACGGATACCGTACGAGACCGAGTTGTGCTGCGCTGGGTTCATGACGCGTCGCAATGAGAAAGAAACCCAACACGTGTGCCTGCAGGCTGCAGGTTGGCAGATACCTAGGGATGGATGGAATGAATACACGGCACAGGGGTCCGACAGGCACCCCGGGTCAAGGCGACGACGCGGCGGGTGCTACGGCACTAGCATAGGGTAGCGCGCGCGCTAACTGAGTTCCGGTGAAAAGACGGGTGCTTTCGATTTCTCGTCCGGCCGTTTCTGGACTTTGCTAGGCTCAGCGTTTTGTCTTTGAACCGAAAACTCGATTCTCAAAGGCCCGTTCAGAATTTCCTTCCAGCTGCGCCATGGAGAGAGAGAGAGAGAGAGAGAGAGAGAGAGGGAGAGCGGCAGCAGGCTCGCGTTCGGGAACGGGAGGCCATCTTGCGAGCCAGCTGATAACCTCCGGTCCTCGTCATTCTCAAAGTTCGCACTAAGGCTAGGCCCCTCTTGGGGCGGCGTGGCGCATCAGAGTGAGCAGGTCATTGGCGGAGCCCTGTCGGCAGGCTTTGGGCGGTATTCGTACCTACTGTCGAGTATCTTAGTCAGGGGCGCTGTATCCGTACGACCACGGCGCATTGATAATCATCTCGCGCGCGCGTCAATTTCTCCAAGGGCGTGGGCTTGTGCAGGCGTGTAAGCCATTATCATCTTGTTGAATTCCAGTAGCGTCGGGCAATGATTGAGCCCGTCCGCCTCGGGCCCGGTCCCGGATGGATCGCCGGCCGAGCGGGGCTTACTAGGCCGGAGACGGATACAGTGTGGTCCTAGCCGCCGCACGGACTGCCCTCCGCTCTCGCTCTCGCCATCTCTGACCCTTAGTCTCTTCCCTCTTCCGCGCGCGTTCCAGTGCCACAGTCCGTCGTCTCACTCATCTTTTGTCTTTTGCAACTCAACCGCCCCTCTACCGCCGATTCGCTGACCAATCCCATCGCGGGATAACCCCCATCCTGTTGGCTTGTGATCAATCTTCAATGCCCACTCTGGAGTCTGGATATTGTAATCCAAACTTGTGGCCAGAGAGGTAGTGTTTGAATGAACAAGGACCTCTTCCGGTCCTTTTCAAGCCCTGGGAAGCAGCAGTCTTGAGTCGGAAATTGCAGCAGAAGCCTCATCAAGCTTTGGCTACTAAGTATCTCTTGCGTAGTGCAGCGTAGACCATACCATCAATCAGTTCAGGCAGTCAACCCGCCTTGTATTGTAGCGATATAACAATTACCAACTCACATTTTAATCACATCACCGTCACCTTGTTGTCTAGTTGCAGATGTGCCAGTGGGCGTGCAGGGACTCGAGACACCACGTCGACCAATCCCCTAGGCTACCCGCGCTGTGTATGATTTCTGGCACTATGAACCTAGAGTCGTATGAGAATCACTAGGTTAAAAGTGGCTTGTCGTTTCCAAGTGATGGTTGCAACTCAAGGTCGTGTCTGGTGATGGTGGGCGTATGCTGTAGCTTGGGGCCGGTGTGAGAAGGCGGTTGGCGTGGCAGAAACGCCACACCACCTGTGGCGGGTGCTCCACTTGACGCTATCGTGATAACTGCACATAACGCAAGTATGTACGATGAGTGGATTGAACAGTCCGTAATTTTAAAAGTTATAATTTTGGCTTTCTGTTACATAGTGAGAGAAAGAGTATCTCCGTTCCAGCAACCAAGTTTCCAAGCTGCCCCAACACTGACACTACATCACTCTGACGGCTTCTTACACAGCCTCTGTCCAAGACCCAAGAGAGCAGTCAAGTGACTTGAGAGACGAGGTAGCGATGCGAGCATGCTTTGCCACTGGGACACAAGGCTTCAAGCTGTGTATTTCAACGTTTCTCAGTGGTCAGATTCCGCTAGAAGCAGCACGGTGACTGAGCTGCGAAGAAGCGGAGCAGTGCACAAGCGTGATTGCAAGCCATAAAACCCAACGGCCCTACGGGGTTTGTCGAGAGAATGATGTGACATTTAGCACCTGGTTAACTCGCAGAGCCGCCTCAAGACGATTTCTGCCTACGTTACTGTATGTGACTCGGATCCTTCGTAAATCCAGGTCAAAGCATCATGAGTAGACACGTGTGACGCAGCGACAACGGGTAGGGTGAGACCCCATGTTTCCCATTACCCACATTGACATAAAGATAGGGGGATATTCATGCCTTCTTGCCGTTTCACCCAGGCTCCATCAGTGATAACCTGGTCAGAGCCACCCTTTGCTTCTTGTGTGGAGGCGGATCCTCCAACGGAAGGGCAGCATCAGCATGCCCGCTGCCAGGATCTATGCGGGTGGCTGGGTTTTGTTGAGGTTGTATGGGTCCGGTTGCAAAGCGGCCCTCGTCGACCCAGAGTTCCTGTAGGGAGTACATGTACCGCGAACCGTGGCTGTGTGGAGGTTTATCCGTGTCTTGGTTTGGATTTCCGGAGCGCGTCTAGGCCCTGGATGTGCGCTTAGCTCGTCTGGCGAGGGTCCTCTTAAGCTCGACGTTCCTTGAAGAGGCGCTCAGGAAGTGACTTACTACGCCGTAACCCATCTATGATCTGAGGTTACAGGGATGGATAGACTAACTCCATTCGAGGGTCATCCTCGTGTTCAGCTGGAAGTGGGCTTTGCGCGTGGTTGAAAGCTAATATGATTACATCCTGATCACACCCCATCTCCTATTTAAGGCTTTCTTTGAACGTCTTCCAAGTCGGCGACGACATGACGAGCCATTTACACTGGAATGGTGAGTTACTTGCGGAGAGCTCTGACCGAGCGAAGCAAGAGACATGCGGACGGATGCTGAAGGTTTGGACGAAACGGTTTGCCACCTCTCAAAATACCACGCGTGGTTGAAGTCTAAGACGTCTCAGACGCCAGGTGAATCTCTTCAATTCCTCTTGAGACTCGCCCGGATAGTTATGCATGAATTACAAGAAAAGAGGATGCCACAAAAAGGACACTGGAGATGGCTTCATTTGCAAAGGGGGGGTGCTGTGGGAACAGGCATAAGTTGATTTGGTGATCTTATTCTGATGTCTCTGAATGGTATCCTTCTGGTCACTCTCTATCATGATATGCGTCATCTATGTACAAAACCAAGAAACATTTATTTCACCCGCGAAAGAGCAGCAGACGACACGGCGGAGAAGATCTCCTCCTCAGCACCATTCTCCAAAGGAAGCAGAGGTGTCCTGACGGTGGCGTGTTCCAGAATGCCTCTTGCCACCAGTGCGTGCTTCAAGGCGACGGTGCCCTCCATGTGCGATCCTCTGTGGTAGACGGCCTTGGTCACGGGCAGCAGCTTGTCGTGGATTGCCCTCGCCTTGGGGTAGTCCTTTGCCTTGCCGGCCTTGATCAACTCAATCAGCAGCTCGGGTGCGATGTTGCCGTACCCAACGAGCATGCCGTCGACATCAAAGGCAGTGTGCAGAAGGTACTCGTCGTGGCAGGTGAGGATCTGGAGATCGGGGCGCTCCTTGCGGATGACGGGGATCTCGGTGTCCCAGCGCCTCATGTTGCGGACACCGTTCTTCATGGCGAAGACGCCGGGCTGCGCCGAGATGTCGAGTAACGTCTGCAGGTTGTATGTCGCCTTGGTGTTGTCGGGGTACTGGAAGAGGATGAGGGGCAGGCCGCTGACCTCGTAGACTCTCTTGTAGCGGTCCTGCGGCGCGCCGGGCTGGTAGCCGAACCGGAGCCAGCCGTGCGAAGGGTACAGCAGACCGGCCGCGGCACCGGCCTCCCGTGCGCGCTTAGCCTCGAGGGCCGCGACCTCGGTTCCCTCGCCTGTGATACCCGCAATGATGGGGATGCGGTTGTCGACCGACTTGACGAAGGCCTTGATGACGGAGAGCTGCTCTTCTTGCGTCAGGAAGGTGCCCTCACCAGCGTGGCCGAGAACAACCAAGCCCGTGACGCCGGAGATGCTGCCGAGCCAGGAGCCGAGACGCTGAATGGCTTCGTAGTCTACACTGCCGTCCTTGTTGAAGGGGGTGATGGGGGCGGGGGTGAGACCGCGGAGGTCGAGACCGGCGTTGGAACCCATGTTGTCTTGTCTGTGAGAGGTGGTATGGTAATTGAAGTTGAAGCTCGGAGGAGTCTTGTCTTATAAATTGTAGTGATTGAATGTGTTGGTTGAGATTGTTGTGAAGAAAGTTCGACATGTTGTCTCGCGATGTCCTGTTTTATAATACAATGAACTCCAATCTTGACCCCCTCATCGAGGGGACCTCGCGTCTAAGGAAGAGCCGAGTCGCGGCTATGAACTCCGGAGCGCCTCAGCTTTTCCAGGACGTTTACGGAAGGTATCGTCACCCGCAGTTTCAAGTGGCTACCATTACGACGCCTCCGCACCCCCTCAGAGTGCCTGGAAATGGAGTTCTCTTTTTCCGGACGCCATCCGGATTTGAGAATCCGGGCTGGTTCCGGACTCTCGTTTGATGCGCAAGGAAGCCAGTACAACGAGTCCACTCTAATGAGGAGGGGGCATTTGATTAATCCGGAACCGGTCAGCAGAAAGCGGGCCACTAGAGCCAGGAATCAGGGAACTGTCATCCCATCCCCATGCATTGCCTGTGCCATATTGGCTATACCCTGGGAAGCATCAGGCATATTGTGAAGAGTGTACGCCACCTGGATATGCCAGTTCGTTACAATGTCTATCATTTCCGGTTGTTCCAAGAGATTCATCTCCAGAAGTGACACGAGAGACGACCCCCTCATGGGTCAGGCAATTCCGGTCCTAGTCCGGCAAGACGTAGCTAGCTCATCGGTCACAAGACCGTTTTGCGGCTTTGCGCTAAAGGGAAAAAGGCCATTGCATTTGTTTTCCGGGTCATTCGTGGAGTCCACCCCAGTGCCAAGTACGTTACCCCAGATTCTTCCTTACTTGCCCCCCCACAACTCCAGACTCCAGCTGGGGGGATTTGTTGGCGGATCCGGTTCTCCAGAAACCGTACCCACCCACGCTCGACTGTTGAGAAGTCTTCACTTACGCGCTCTTTAACTATAAAGCCGAGCCGCGAAAAGTTCTCATCTCTGAATCCGTACTGCCTGGTCCAGGATACCTCGCTACTTGGGGCTTGTCGTTCACAAAGCCTTCACAAAGCTGTTCATAGTCATTATTCGCTTCAACACCGAAGATGGTCGTTACGCGGACATTATCTGACCGCTCCGACATCGAGCATGTCTCTCCTGAGAAGGAGTCCATCGAACATGACGAGTACCAGAGCCGTGGCGGCATGAGACCGGAAGATGTCGAGTTCCTCGCCAACTTCCCAGAGGAAAGGAAGAAGAGGACTGTCAGCAAGGTCGATGTACGTATCCACGAAACCTTGGACCCTCTGTCAACCACGTACGATCCGTTGCAAGAGTCCAAATCAACTAACTCTGTTGTTACTAGCACCGCCTCATCCCGATGCTAGTGGTCCTCTACCTGATGGCCTACCTTGACAAAACAAACATCGGCAACGCCAAGATCGAGGGTTTGCTCGACAGTCTCGGCATGACTGGCGTGCAGTACAACATAGCCGTTTCCGTCTTCTTCATCCCTTTCGTCTTGGCCGAAGTCCCGAGTAATATGGTTCTTCACCTCTTCAAGAGGCCATCACTGTACATTGGCGGTATCGTAACGTGCTGGGGAGTTGTCATGACGTGTAACGGCGTGGTTCAGAATTTCGGTGGCCTGATTGTGGTTCGAATCTTCCTCGGCCTATTCGAGTAAGTCCAAAGACGTGAACAGCTGTGGCAGCTTGCAGAGAGATGCTGATGAATTTCTCCTTTGAACAGAGCAGGTTTTCTCCCCGGTGCCATCCTGATCATCTCCAAATGGTATCTACCCAACGAGACGCAAACTCGAATTGCTCTGTTGTACACATCCGCGGCGTCTGGAGGAGGTTTCTCGGGACTGCTAGCTTTCGGAATTGCCAAGATGGACGGTGTTGGCGGTTATGAGGGTTGGAGATGGGTGAGTTTACGCAACATCAACAATCTGATGCAAGTCTCCTGACAGGTCCAGATCTTTATCCTCGAAGGCCTGGCAACGGTCGCTATTGGGGTGGCGTGCTTCTTCTTCCTCATCGACTCACCCGCTCTGTCGAACTGGCTCGACGCCGACGAGAAGCGATACCTTATACTACGACAGGAATCAAGACGGTTTGTCCGGCCGGACGAGTTCCGAGACAGCCACTTCGACAAGGAAGCCTTCATCTCTGTTCTGACGGACTGGAAGATCTACCTGTTGATCTTGGTCAACTGGTCTAACGCGGTGCCCAACTACGCCATGAAGTTCACAATGCCCCAAATCATCAAGAACATGGGCTACACCTCGGCCAACGCCCAGCTCCTGACGATTCCTCCGTATGCGGTTGGCGCCATCTCGGCCTACGTCTTCTCCGTGTTTGCCGACCGGTACTCTTGGCGTATGCCGTTCATCCTCGGCCCGCAACTGTGCCTTGTTGTCGCCTTCAGCATCTTGTTCGCCAAAGCCGCCGACATCAAGAACAACATCGCCCTGTGCTACTTTGCCGTGTGTCTCGCCTGCTTTGGGTAAGTTGTATTCCCGTCAAGGGTCCTATTGTCAATAGAAGAAGTCGCGTAAAGCTAACTCGGGCCTTTTCAGCATGTACCCGATTCTGCCTGGAGTCAACGCTTGGAACGTCGCAAACACGCCCAGCCCTACGAAGCGAGCCATCAGTATTGGCTTCCTGGTCTGCGTCGGGAACATTGGCGGCCTTATCGGTAGCTACATCTACATCGACAAGGAAGCGCCCAGATACCCTACTGGCTTTGGCACCTCTTTCGGATTCGCCTCGTCCGGTATAGTTGCTGCCATCACGCTCGAGGTTCTGTTGAAGAGACTCAACAAGAAGAAGGCGCTTATGAACGAGGACGAGGTCAGGCAGAGGTACACCGACGAGGAACTTGACCGCATGGGAGAGAGGAGCCCACTGTTCAAGTATGCTCTCTAGAGAGAGGCAATGGTTTACGATATTTAGTTTCCAGAAATTCCAGTTGTATTTCTTTTTGGTCATTCTCAAATCATGATGCATGATGGTTGATGAAGAGCCTTTTCGAATCTCTTGTTTTCTTGGGAGTAGGTGATGATTACGGCAACATCTCAGCTTGCTGGCGGTCTGTGTGTCCTAGTAAAAACAAAGCGGCTCTATGTTCAAAACGTACTTCAACTACGACTGAAAGATGATACGTGCCATAATACCGAATTTGCTAATAGATCGCAACTCCAAAATTATGCAACATTATCAGAACGTCTCCGACACAAGAACACAGCCCGTGTGCTCTCCATGCAACCGGTAGTCTTGGTTTTGTTGTAGCATCACAAACCTACTCGGCCTCCGCAATCCACGTCAGCGGAGTATCAATTCTATCAAAACGGAGGGCTGGCCCAATGATAAGGCGCCTGACTACAATTCATCGAGGCATCGGAAGATTCTGGGTCAGCACCCAGAGTGGTCAAGCGATTTGAAAGTTTGGGCTGTTCTGTTCTCACGGACAAACTTGCGGCATGTCTAGATTCTTACTACGCATGGGCGCCTTGCGTTGCGTCCCTTACTGAGGTTATGTTATGCCTTAAGATGTCATTTTCCGTGATATTGTTGATTGAGTAGAAAGCTGAAAATGTAAATACGCTGGCTACTATGGCAGACTTTTACAGACTTTTCTTCTCCTCTTATAGACTTCTATTCAGTCACTCGAACCCTAGCGACTCGAAGACGGCACCGAACGCTTCAAACTGCTTGAAAGCCTTGACCTTGGCCCCATTCATAGGCTCCATCCCCTTGTCCGCCTTCTTCAGTGCCTCGCGGTAGGCAGGGCGTTCCGCGACGTCCTTCAAGTACCTCAGGATGTTGCTGTACTGCGACAGATCCAGGGCCGGGTAAAACCCGCGCATAGTGGTGAGGGTGAAGACGGTCATGATGTCTGCGGCACTCAGGTCCTGCCCGGCGAGCCATTTGTTGTTGGCCAAGCGGTCGTCCACCAACTTGAGGCAGTGGTGGATTTTGGCTTCTGTTCGCTTGCCGACACCGCTTTCCGAGATGCCCGCGAACAAGAGAGTCATGCCGCGGCCAATAACGGGCTGAAGGGTGCCGTTGGCGAAATGGAACCACTCGAGGTAGGCGGCGTAGTCGGCGTCGTCGGGAGTCCGTCGCAGCCTGGGTGCACCGGCCCCGGTTTTGGAGCCGTGAACTGTCAGAATGTACTCGACCGTGGCGCCGGATTCCGAGAGCTCGACGGGTGGTGAAACAGTGCTGTCGCGGAAATACGGCGCAGTGCCAGCGGGGTTCTGACGTAGTTAGTTGGCATAAACACTGGCGTGGAACGTCTCTGGCACCCACGATGTCCTTGATCTCCTGGGGCGCGAGACCGGATTTGGGATCCCTATCAAAGACGTGCAGCTTGTAGGGAACTTGCAGCTCCTTGATGTGTTTGTTAGTCGCGGCTGGCACAGACTGGCTACCACGGCGGCTCACCTCCAGCAACCACACAATCCTCTCGGATTGCGAGAGATGCAAATGAAAAACCTCAATGGACATGATTGCCTAGTTTCCGGTATCGGTTTGTGGTGGGCCTTGTTGTCGGTTACAAGACGGTCTGAACCAGTGCTAGGGGTGGTCGCTCTGTTTCTTATATGATCAGAAGTTCACTAGGGGATCTACCCATACTTAAAAGATATATCGCTTTCAGTCTCCTCATGTTGACGTCAGGGGGGGGGGTTGGTTAGGAACAATACTCGATGCTACGGCGGTCAGGACGGACTCTAGCGGGACTTTCTGGAGAGCCGGTGTAACTCTGGAAGCCGCCGTGCACCAGTGAGGAGCAACGGCCAGGGGCCGGCTCGGATCACACGGAGCAGAGACGACCGGGTTTAAGAGACCTACGAAGTAAGCATGGAGGATCAATCGACCGTCCGACCATCCGTCTTGTACTGTACTTTCGAAACATCCCTGTAAATTGCTGGGTGCGCTGAAGTGCTGCTGCGCATAACACACGCAAGCCCCGGGAGCCGAACCTGTGGGGGCGAGCTTTCCCCGGTTCAGATGCTTGTTCAGAGTCTTCAGGCCTCAGTTAAGCCTCGAGCCTGCAGTGCCAGCCCCCAATGTCAAGGACATATGACATGGGTTCTAGGCCTGGGGCTTGGATAGGTGATCCTCTGCGATGAGGGGTCACGCAACTAATTAGGGTCCCATCCGAGCTGTCAAGCAATTCTGCACCCTGTTGCATAAGTTATACGGCCTGTACCTGTACCTGTACGGATACAACTGGTTGAATAAGCACATGCTATTCTAGAGATTTGGGACTAGTCCCTCTTTCAGCTAGACAAAGGAAGATAGTCACGCACCACATGTGGCTTTGCCTAACCCCGAGTACTTGACAGAGTCCTGAAATCGCTTGGTCAGCACAGCACGTTGCTTACGCGTAAAAAAAACATCCCGCAGGCCTGGTTCCCCATTGGAATGAGCCTCTGGGTATACCCATGGAATTCTAGTCTTGGAGATAAAGGGCATGTGAAGGAAGAGGGGGTAGGATCAGTGCTAAGAGGGCAATGGGCCCGGACTTGCCAGAGGTGAGACGAGAGTCTAAGCCGCACGGCTGGCTATCTGTCTGTCTTCCCCCGTATCCGAGCAGCAGTTCTGATCAGAGAAGAGGGGGAACAGGGGAGGGGGGGGGGCTGAATCTGGTTTGGTTGCCGTTAACCGGCTGCAAGTCCCCTTTTAATAATCAGCGCGCCCTGGTCCCTTTTTTATCCCTCTCCCATTCTTGTATTGGCTTTTCCGGGCCTATTTTCTCCCCTGACTCCAAGTCTGCGCATCGCGTCACACTACGCCCGCAAATGCACGTCCACAACCCTTGGGTCTTCCGGTGTTGACAACTCCTGACCATGACCCACGTACGGAAACGTTAGACACGGTATCGGACAAAGAGCACAAGTTCGCTTCGTAGCTTTTCGTAGCATACTCGCCCAGCGTGGGGCTACAGCCTCCGAGTTGGCTTGTCACTGGTGAAGTGAAGTTCCTGATCGAATCAGGCACACCTTTTGCGGTAGCCCCCCCCCCCCCCTCCCCTCCCCCGGAGAAACGGACTTGATTCAGTGGAACACTGTCAGCAAACACTCGTCGGAGAATCGGATACTTTGGTCCTTTTTCCTTGGGATGGCGGACGCACCAACAGCGTCCTCTGACGCTGGTCTCCGGGATGATGGCGGCCCTGGTGCACCCACTCCTGCATCAAACATCTCGCAACCCTCGCCGTCGAGTCTCCCGTCCACGAGCTCGGAGCGAAGGAAACGCAGTCTGCCCGAGAGCTCGCCCGACGAAGGCCGGTCGTCGTTCGCACTCGCCACAGCGGTTGCAAACCGACGAAGGAGTCATAAAGTCAGCCGTGCGTGCGATTACTGCAAGGCCAAGAAGCTGAAATGCTCCGGCACCCTTCCCTGCGACGTGTGCACGAGGAAGCGGCTCTCATGCATATATGATGCTAGCTACCGCCGAGGCAGGCCGCCGACCCCTCCCCCGGCAACCGGGACTCCTCGGCATCCGACGACCGGGGCGACGCTGGCGCCCTTACTCTCTCCCACCGAGGCCCAAAGGTTTGTCGTCGTAACGCGGGGAGGGAACTGCATAGGACGAGTAGTAGATTGACCAGTCAACAGAAGACCGCTTCCTACCGAAGCACCGCCCCTCCAGCTACAGCCTCCCGGAGCCACGTTTCCCGGCCTGGCCATGGGGAACGTCGCCCGTCCCGCGCTTCCCGAGTCTGCGGTGGTCCGCTCGGACGTCGGGGGGAACGGCAGCTTCCCGCCGACGTCGAGGGCATCGCCAGAAGTCGACATCGCCGAGATCGAGGGGCAGTACTTTGACAACACGTCAAGCCTGACGTTCCTTCACCGGGCCTGGAAGCGGCTTTCGTCACAGAGATCCAACGGCAGCGGCGTCCCGGGACACACACCCAGCGGCGCCGAGCAGCACCAGAAGCTCACGAGGGCAGGCGACAAGCCGTTTGAGTCGCAGACCCTCGACCCCTCCACTCTGCCTGACCGGGCCACGGGCTTGGAAATGATGCGGTTCTACTTTGACGTCTGCGTGGTGACGTACCGCTGCCTGCACCAGGGGTATGTCACCGAGTGGTTCGAAGCACTGCTCGCCAACGCGCAGAACAACCGGCCTCTGCATCGCGACATAGGCTGCGCCAAGGCCGCCATCGTCATGGCGATCCTCGCCATCGTCACGCTGCGACAGAGCAAGGTCCGGGGTGTCGGGTCGGAGCAGAGCTCCGATCTCCGGCGCGGCGACGCCTACTTCTGCCAGGCCCTGAGCCTGACCGAGATGGAGGTCGGCTTGCCGAAGCTCGAGTCTGCCCAGTCCCGCATTCTGCAGGGCCTCTATCTCCTCCAGACGACGCGCATGAACCAGGCGTGGTACGTCTTCGGGAGCATCCTCCCCATCGTCTCGGCGCTCGGCCTGCATCGGAAATCCGGGCGCAACAGGGGCAGCGGTGGCGGCGACAGGGACTACATCATCTCGCAGTGCAGAAAGAGGACCTTCTGGGTGGCGTACACCATCGACAAGTACCTGTCGGTCGTGTTTGGCCGTCCCCGGATGTACCACGACGACAACATCGACCAGGATTTCCCAGACTGCGTCAACGACGAAGAGATGACCCCCCAGGGGAGGTCGAGGGGCGAGCCCGAGATGGACTGTCACGTCGAGAGTCTGATATTCCACGCGAAGCTCGCCCAGCTCATCGACGGCATCTCCCGCGAGGTGTACGCGATCAAACACGTACCCAAGCACGACCGCCTCATGGCGGCCCATCGATACGGCCAAGCCCTCCACCGGTGGCGCGAGTCGCTGCCGCACCACCTCGGCACGGTCCGGCCCATGTCTCTGATCCCCTCCTTCAGGCGGCAAAACACCGCCCTCAAGCTGGCGTACTGCCACGCCATCATGCACGCCAACCGACCGTTCCTCCTGGGCACGCGGGCCTCCAAGGGCGACCAGGGGGGATCGGCGCTGGAGGACAGCGTGGACGAGTGCATCAACGCCGCCAAGGTGGCGCTCGAGACCGTCGACGGGATGGCCAGCGACGGGACGCTGTTCCACGCCTTCTGGTGGACGCCGTACGTGACGTTTTGCGCGCTGGCGGTCGTGTACGTGTGGGAGATCCAGCGGGGGCGCAAGGACGGCGAGAACGGGCTCTTTGAGCTCGCGGACCGGTGCCAGAACCACCTGACGGAGGCGACTGCGGCCGAGAGCCCCGGCCGGCGATACAGCGTCATCCTCGAGGAGCTCCGGCAGGAGGCCAAGTACCACTCCACGGGGCCCGTCCAGCAGCGGCACGCGACGGAGCAGGCGGACCGCGGCGGGGGGTGCGCCGAGCCGATGCTGATAGACGGCAGCAACAGTAACAGTAACAGCAACAGCAACAGCAACAGCACCGCGAGACACCCGGCGCCGCCGGCCGACATGGGCGAAGTCTTCCAACAGCAGGGGTTCGAGGGCATGACGAACCTCTTGAGTAGCTGGGAGACCACGGACTGGCTCGACCTCGACTCCTCGGTACATGAATTTCTTCAAAAGATCTAAAGACGAGGGGAGAAGAAACAAGCTGATCAATCGTTACCCAGGCCTTTGCAACATTTCCCAACTTCAACGGGTCGCCGGTCTATTGGATGCCGGATGTCTAAGAAGGGCTCTCTCTCCCTGTCAGGCGCGCGCCCCCGAGTTCTGTTCTCGGTACAGGTATTAGATCTCTGCATTGAGAGACATTGACCCCGGGACGGTTTCAAGGTTGTTTTCTTTTTCTTTCTCTGTTTCTCTTACCATGATGGTCTTGTAAGATGGATAGACGAATAGATGATCGGGACGATAGTTGGGGGGGGGGGGAAGGAGGAAATGAGGAGGAGTAGGAAGAACTTCATGGCCCCGGCCGAGTCTGTCTTACGGCATGGCATAGACGAGGTGCCACGGCGATCGGATAGCCAGAATTGGTGGAGAAATGAATGATTCGATCTTCATCCATATCGGCCGTCAGTTGCCTATTGTGTGACTAGGCTCGGGCAACTTTTGAAAGCAGTAAGCTATCATTTCAAGCTTGACTCGATGCTCCGCACAATCCGTCATGCTCCAATCCGACCCCCGGACTAAGACGGCCCCGGGGACCCCCGTCACCAGCGCGGGAAAATCTTCCCGTTGGTGGCATCCATCCACCATCACCTCCCGGTTTATCCTGCGAGATTTTACCCAGCCATAGATCGGCGACACCCCTTCCCCCCATCGACTCACACGATGGGCCAGGCGCACATGGCATGGGGTCAGGGTTGGCAATAAGTAACTTTAAGTAATTATTTTCCCAAAAATAATTACTTAAGTATAATTAGCCCTATCTAAGACTTACTTAATTATAATTATAGCTATAGAAGAATTACTTAAGTATATTTAGGAATTACTTAAGTATACTTAAGAATTGCTTACGTAATACTATAAAAATAAAAAAGTAGAAATATTTTTTTAAAAAAAACTAGTTATATATATAATAATTTTCTATTATTACTTAAGACTTACTTATATAATACTAAAAAAAAATAGAAATATTTTTAAAAGAAATTTAGTTATATATATATATTTATATATAGTATATATATAACTATATATATACTATATACTTAACTATCTTCTATTTCTTCTTTATTTACTTCTACCTCTTCTTTATATATATCTTCTAATTCTTTTAGACTAGATATTTTCTAACTCTTTAAAAGTAATATAGTTTTAATAGTAGAAGGACTTAACTTATTTCTATTTTTAGTAATTATATTACTAGAAATAGAAAATATTCTTTCTATAGTAGCTAAAGTAGCTAGTATAGCTAAATATCTTCTAGCTATTAAAGATAATATAGGAAATTTAAGGCTATTATTTTTCTAATATAATAGAGGGTCTACCTATTAATAAAGTTAATATATATTAATAAAATATATTAATAAAATAAAATAATTATAACTTACTGATTTTAGTAGAGGTAGTTCTCTTAGATAAACTAGATATTCTAATTCTATAGTAGAATTAGGAATATATAGTTTATCTTTAGAGTTAGAATTAGTAGAATAAATATTAGGAATTTCTTCTATAATATTTAATTTACTTAATTCTATTTTTACTCTATAATAATATTAGTATATATTTATATAAATAGTTATATATAGTTATAATTACTTACTTATTATATTCTTCTTTTAGAATATTAGTAATATCTTCTTCTATAGAAGGATAAAAATAAAGTATATTATTATACTTAAAGTGTAATAACTTAAAGTAAGGGTCTAATATAAGCCCTAAAATATAAAGCTTATATTCCTCTAGGTTAAATAAAGCTAACTTTCTAGGAAAGTACTTATTTAACTTTCTTAAGCCTTTTTCTATAGTATTTATATAAATACTATATATAAGTAATATAAGTATTATATTATATATATAAGTAAGTTTTATATATAAGTAAGTAAGATTTATTTATATAAGTAATATAAAAAATACTATATATAAGTAATATAAATACTATAGTTATATTATAATAGGGTGAAGTAGTCTTACGTTAAGGCTTAAAACAGTAAGGTAAAAACAGAGTCTATAAGTAGAAGGGCCTTATAGTTGTTATAAAGATAACAGACACATAGATAGTTAATATATAGTTATTACTACAAGCTTATTACTTTTATATATATTAGTATTTTTATAATTTCTCTATTAATACTTTATCTTTTTAGATTTTCTCTTTAGATTAGGTTTAAGAATTAAAAGACCTATTAATTAGTATACGCTTTACTATAATTAGAGTTTATTAGAGGTAGGTGTAGTTTTTATACTTTTCCTTTAGCCTTTTTAGCTAGTAGGCCTAGCGCTTTCTTAATAGTACCTAGAAGTAGATTCTATCTTTTAAGATAGTAGAGATCTATCCTCTAGAGAGTAGTCTAACCCTTTTATATAGCTTACATAGATTAACAAACAATATAATATAAAACGTATTACCTCTACTATAGATATTAGGATAAAATTTAGTAACTATAAGTACTAATTTTACGTAACCTATAACTCTTAATAGAGTAGTATAAAAGCTATATACTATTACGCTATAAAGAATTAGGTCTATAAATCCCTTTATTAGCTCTATATATCTTACTAAAGTATTTCTCTCTCTACTTAACTAGGTTATATATTACCTACTAACTAACCTATCTAGCGTATATAGTAAAACTACTTATAATAATTCCTAAAAAAGAACCTAAGGAAATTATTAGCACCTTTAAGTAGATACACTATAAGAATATCGCTAGGAACTAAAGCATCTTAAGGTAGGAATGCTAGAGACCCTAAAGACCTCCCTTAAAGAGTTAAGAATAGCTAGCCTAAATAAGTATTACTTATTTCTATATCCCTTTATCCCTTATATACGTATATTTTATTAAGAACTAAAGGAGACCCCTTAGTTAGGTAAAAGACTCTTAGATTTAAAACATACTAATATAAATAAGAAATAATAGTAGTCTTATTAAGCTAATAAGTGTAGTAGGGGTACTAGTTAGGTTAAAACTAATAAATAATAATAAGAGTAAGGAAATAAGAAGAGATATTAATAGAGTAAAATAGACGTATAAGATAGCTACTAAAAGTAATAAGGAGTTATATAGTTACTATACACTAAGGACTAAAGAACGTCTACTTAACTTATTATATAAGAAGGATAAAGTTATTATTTAGTAATAAACTATAAACTAGTAGCTAATTACTATTAATAAAAAATAATAATTATACTATATTTCTTATACTATTTAAACCTTTCTTAGATATAATCTAAAATATTTAACCCCTTTTACGTTAACCCTAACTTAGAGGATAGCTTCTTAAAGGGTAAGAATATTATATCTAGTCTTTTTATAGGTATAAGCTTTAATACAATATAGTAAAGAGCTTTTAACCTAAAGGAGGTTAATAATAGAGGTATATAAAGTCCTCTAAAGTAGAGTTCTTCTCCTAAGTCTACGCCTATAACTACTAATAGTATAAATACCCTTATAAAGTATATAATAACTATTACTAATTACCTCTAACTAGCCTAGTTAATTAATAAGTAACTAACTATTACGCCTATAACCCCTTACTTTATAGGAGCTCTTAAGTTTAAAGGTAATAATATATCTAACTTCTTAGATAAATATAATAACATAGCGTCTCTCTCTTAGAAAAGCGTAGCTAATAAGATTAAAGAAGTTTATATATATAGCACCCCTAACTTCACTAAGGCTATAGAATCCTATACTATAAGATAAGTCTCTTAGGATACTACTAAAGCTTAATTAATAAAGGTCTTTAGATTAGTAAACCTAAAGACTTATTAAAACCCTAATAAAGAGTTACAGAACCTTATTAATAGTCCTTATATTAAAGATAATAATCCTAGTAGTATAATAACCCTTCTATTAATAATTTAAACACTATAATATAAAGCTAAGGCTTATAGTAACACTACGCTAGCTAATTTAGAACTTATATATATTATTTTTTACTATTTTTTATAGTAAGCTATATAAGCTATTACTAAAACCTTTAGCTATAAAGTAACTAAGGTGCCTAAGAAGAGCTAGACGTGTGTTAAAGATACACTAGTTTAATAGTCTAAGAATTAGCTTACCCTCTAATAGTTAACTAGGTAAGTTAAATTAAAGCCTATTACGCTACTACTATAAGTTAATAAAATAAGCCTAGCTACTAAGACGTTAAATAGCTAAGTAAATACTACTATTAGTTAAGCTATTACCTCTACTATAGACACACTTATAAATAACTTCTAAAACCTCTTAGTTAATAAGGTAGAAGTTTAGGTAAAGTTTTGGGTACTAGTTAATTAGATTACCTAGCCTAATAGCTTTATAACTCTTAATATTAGAAACCTTAACCCTATAATAAAAGGGTATTAATAATAAGGATATTCTTAGACCTATAGTAATAATAACTATAGTTATAGAGGAGGTTATTATTATAAAAGAGGAAATAGGTATAAACGTAGAGGAGGTTATAGTAGCTATTAAAACTACTAAGGTATATAATAATAATACTATAATCCCTTTTATACTAATAGCACCTATTAGTTTTATAAATCTATAGTATATATTATTCCTAGATATAATAAGGCCTACTACTATATTACTTATAATATTTACTATTATAACGCTCCCTACTAGTTTATTAGTAGCGTTAAAGATCCTAAAGTTATAGTTAAGGTTAGTATTATTAATAAAGGCTAGTAGAAGATATAGCCTAATAGTAAGATAATCTTCTATTATATTCTTACCTATAAGGAATTATTTAAATTTATTATTAACGTAACCTATATTATATATTATAACTTTTAGCTTAAACTAAAAAGCAATATTAGGAGGTATAAGTCTTATGCTACTACTAAATTACTATAGGATAGGTCTATAAATTATACTCTAGTTAAGGAGGTTACCTTTATAAAAGACTATTTAGATTCCTTTTATATTACTACTTTATAAGGGTATACTAAAGATATCTATATAGTAAAGCGTACTAAGACCTCTAATTATTAACGTAAGCCTTATAGTACTTACTCCTAATATAAAGTGTGCCTAATTAACCTACTAAATATTTAGTAACCTTAACTAGATACTACTAATAGAGTAATAGAGGTAGAAGATAATAAAGACTAGTAAAAAGAAGTCCTTAATATAGTAATAACTTTAAAAATAGAGAAGCCTTTAGACTCTTATTCTCCTTTTAAAGGCTTTAGTATATAAGGAAGCTAAACCCTTATATAAGAGATTATATATAAGTAAATAAATAATAAGATTTTAATACCTAAAGAGTTCCTTTAATAGGCTTAGCCTAAATACGATAATATAGTTTATTAGTAAGCTAAGGTAACTATAATAGACTATAAAGCTAGGCTTATAAAAGAAGCTTATAATATTTTTATTATAGTAGATAAATACCTTCTATAGTATTTTAATAAGGTAGAGAGCTAAGATAGCACTATTTAAAGATATATAAAATAATAGAACTAAGCTAGGGGTTTCTTACCTAACCTTATAACGTTATAACCTATAATAATTAATACTTTAAAATATTTATAGACCTAATCTACTAACTTTAGGGTTAATTTAATTAATATAGTCTTTAAAGAAATAAACGCTATTAACCTTAATTTAGAATAAGCTCTTACTACTATATCTTAATATATTATAGTATATAACTTTATAGTACCCTATTAGTAGCTTACTATTACACTATATAACTCCTATAATATCCTAGTAAAGGGAATTCTTAATAGTAGTTTAGTAATTAATCTTATAAGTAAATTATTTATCTACTAAATAAGCCTATAGGATAATATAGTTAAGACTAACCTAGGGATTAAAGGCATTACTAACTAGACTTACTATATTTAATTCTTAGGCGTAATTATAGATAACGTCTACCTAGGGGATAACTATGTTAATAATGTCGGCTTTTTTGTTTTTCTAGAAGGCATATATAATAAAAACTTTATCCTTAGTACACCCTTTATCTTAAAGACTTATATGTCTTTAGAGTATTCTTAAAACTAAATTATAAGGCTCTTTTAGTTTATAAATACTAAGATCTACGTTCCCCTATTATTCTATACTAAAGGTTTAACTGCTAGGTTCCTAGACTTTATTACTAATATAAATTATTTCCTTAGCGTTTAATAGTCTAGATTACTTCCTATAAAGGAGGGGAAATAGTAGCCTCTATTATAAATCCTAATATAACAGGTAGCCTAGTCTTTTTAGGAAGTATTTGTAACGGGCTAGGCCCGTATCAGGCCTTGCTGGATATCGCGGCCATGAGCCGCCCCTGATCAGGCCCACCACGGAACCCACGATGCCGACGATCCGATGGCCAGTGCGGCATGGCCCTGATCAGACCAGCAGCAGGGTGGAGATTCATAGTTTTCCTTTCTATTCCTTATCTGAGGATACTCGTATGTAGTCGCCATAGCTGGTTGCAATACACCTCGCCTTGGACCGTTACAGTATTAACACCGTTAAAGAAGAAAAAGAGCTTAATATAACCCTAAATAGTATAAAGATATAAAATAATATATTAATAATATAATTAAACTATATTAATACTATACTACTAATACCTAACGATATTACAAACTAGCTTAAGAATAATAAAGAGGTTATAGTAGTATTTAATAAGTATAGGGAAGTCTTTAATAAC
>JASUDE010000066.1:126294-153790 GCA_034509685.1 Colletotrichum cereale | reverse complement strand
ATCCCTGTAAAGTCCTTTCTTCCTTCTTCAGCTTAGAATAGTCAATCGACGGCACCTCTACGTTGAACAAGCCTAGGGGCCAGCCCCTTACACGGACGACATCGGAACCTTGAAAAGAAGAAACCCAGGATTGAAGCTTATCAGACCTATGAGGCGAGGCCGGGATCCCCTGAATGCTTGGTTTATCATTGGCTGTAGAGGACGCAGCAACACGAAGAGAAACTTATACCTCCCCGTCGCCCACTGCTCGCTTTGGATTTTAGAGAGACAAAGCCGCTTACATTCCCAAGTTCATTACAAAACATGAGGACCACGCACGCTGCTACAATCTCTATTGCCTTGGGGCTGACGAGGGTCGTCGCCCGACCCGCCTCTGACCAGCCAAGCGTCGCAACTCCTGACATCCTTAACATCAACCAAACAATGCCAGTAGTGTCTCAACCCCGAAAGCCCGATGTGCACGCCCTGAACGATTTCCCTGAAGATGGCGTGAACTCTGTCAAGAATAACAATCCCGACCCAAAAAGCCAGATCCACCCCAAGAGGTCCGAGAGTGACGCGCCGTATTCAAGGTCGGAGCAAGAACTGAGAAGCAAGATTTATTTCCCCAAGACGTTCAACGAATCTTCAAATAAACAGCCCGTGATTCTTATACCAGGGACGGCTGCGATGGCCGGGTCAACGTACAGCACGAATCTCGGCCCCCTCCTCGCCAAGTCCGACTTTGCCAACCCTCTCTGGGTCAACATCCCAGACGAATCGCTGGGCGACGCCCAAGAAAACTCGGAATACGTCGCGTACACCATGAACTATGTCCAGACCCTGACGGGAAAGAAACCGGCCGTGGTTGCTTGGGGCCAGGGAAACCTCAACGTGCAGTGGGCGCTCAAGTACTGGCCGAGCACCCGGGACGCGGTCACGGACCTGGTGGCACTGAGCCCCGACTTTCACGGGACGACGGAGTCGTTCCCCGGTTGCGAGAAGATTTCGGCCCTCTTTGGCTGCGCGCCGAGCGTCTACCAACAGATGCGCGACTCCGAATTCGTGCGCACTCTGCGTGCGGCTAGAGGCGACAGTGCCTACGGTAAGTCCATGTCCTCAGAAACGTACCCCAGCCGGAGCTGGGAGCTGACCTGGCATCCATAGTCCCGACTACATCGATCTTCAGTGCAACGGACGAGATCGTACAGCCCCAGTCTGGCTCAAAGGCCTCGGCCGTTCTCAACGACGAGCATGGAGTAGAGGTGTCAAACACCGAGGTACAAAAGGCTTGTCCCAACACACCAGCCGGCGGCGATATTACGCACGAGGGCATGCTGTACAACTCGTTGGCATTCGCCCTGTTGAAAGACGCCCTCGAGAATGAAGGACCGGGAAGGCTGGAACGAATTGACAAGAAGGTATGCGGTGATCATGCTGCGGGCCAACTGAACACGGCTGCGATCGACGCGACGGGAGCTCTCTTAGATGGCGCCGCAACCGATGTGAAGTGGTACTACAACAAGGTTACTGATGAGCCTAAGATTAAGAGATATACACAAAGATAGATGTGGAGGGATGATTTTCTTACGCCAAAAAGATGGCGTTAATAGTGGCCCAAGTAGGCTGGGATATAGTTTTCTAGAAATGTTTTCAAAGCCACAAGTTGAGACACGCCGTCAACTAAGGCGTCTCATGTGTAAGATAAGGAAAAAGTATCTCCAAAAATGGTTGGATTTACTGGTAGGCAAGCTTCTACGTTTTTATAATAGAATATCTTTCAGCTTTATTAAATATTAAGTCACTTCTTCAAGGAAATAAGAAACAGCGTTTCCTTCGTCTTGTGCTGGTCGCTGACCTATATGTATAGATGACGTCCCAGTTGTCTCACTTTTTATGTACCAATTACTTCTTTATGTTCATCTATATTTCACGTAGTCAAACAACACCAATTGTTGAGCGTTTTCGTCATTCGTCGTCGTGGCCGATCAACGTGCCCCAAGCACTCTTGATGGCAGGACTTTTCAAGCCCTTCGTGTCACCCTTCAGCTCCCAGACATCGTGACTTTTGTGCGCTACTTCCCACCCACTCCGGTCCTGGTCCTTGTGCTCAACTCTGATATCGCTTCCCATGGATCCCCACATGCCCAGCCCGCCGCGGTATCGCCACTGCACGACTGGTGGGGGCCAGATGCTGTACGCCCGCAGCTGGCCGTTCCCGATCATGTCATTCATGATGACATCTACGGGCAGGTTCAAGTCAAAGTTGCTTCGCAGCAGGAGTTTCGCAGCGCCTCGGGCACTGACCGCGTAAGCCCCGGTGCAAGTCATGCCGCCGGCTCGACGGATCATCCGACGGCCACCCTTGAGACCGACGCCGAAGTACTCGCTTTCTTCTCCGTTCGTATAAGGGTCATCGTACTTGATACGTTCGGTTTTCCCGCCGTCTCCATCACCGCATTGTCCGAAGGTGATCAAGTCCCATCGATCGCTGTACCAAGGGTCGGTAAAAGCATGTCCTATCGTAGATTGCGATGGGCTAATGTCGAACCTGCTGGTGCTGTTGAGAAGAACGGCCATTTTGGTGGCAGCGAGGCGCATGACTTCCTTGATGTGGATATCCCATGTCACATCGTCTTCCATGATGAGGACTGTTTCCGCATTCGCACGAAGCATAGCTCTCCAAGCCTGGTGAGACATTAGCGTTATGGCGAGGAATCCGGGTTCTAGAAGACGCCGACTCACGTTTGCATGTGACCTCCAGCATCCTTTCTCGCCGGCAGACAAGCCAGGCTCGGTATCGGGAATGCTGCTTGGCGGCATGCCCACCTCGCCAAGGCGACTGCCGTTAACACCTTCCACGATGTTGATGTCAATACCGGATAGGAACGCCTGGACAGTAGCAGCATCCGCCTTGTCCTGACGGATGGGCAAGTTGATCATCTCTATTGAGCCAAAGCCCAAGGTGCGGTTGGCGGAAGCATGGATTTCGTGAATCATAATGGTCCGTTGGTGACCCGTGCGTGTGACCACAAGAAGAATGACAAGAAACAACGCGCATCCGATGGCGGTGGCGAGACGGCGGTTGCTCAGGAAGCGGGTCGGAACATGGTGTCTTACGTTCTTGAAGATGTTGTGGTTCAGGAAGGATCGGCTCTGCGCATCGAACATGACTTCGACCGAAGATTGCGACGTTGAAGAGGATCGCGGCAAGTCTGTCGACTCTCTCGAAGCTGAAAAGGAACTGCCCGATTGCATGGTGGCGATCAGCAAAGACGCTGGACGCCTTCTTTGAGCGACTGGCCAAACGTATTGGTTATGCGTTACGAGGAGCAGCAGTGCGAATGATAGCCAAAGCAACGGGTGTCGCTGACGAGCTTTCTGTGCTATCGTCGTGTGAGGTCAAACTAAGACCATCTGACCTCGGTCGTGTCCATGGCAGGAAGAAGAAATGATCAAGAGTGTCAAAGACATGAGAAAAACGGCCGCCGTGGGGAGGGCTGAATGGGGTGGTCAAAGTACAGATAATTCATGCAAATGTGCCAAGCCCAGGATACGCCCGGCTGCTTAGTTGAGGCCACATCATTGGCCGCAAACTTTATCTACAGCTGTGCCTCTCATGTAGAGGAGCCTGCTTATCGCAAGAACGGAGACGGAAGGCAAAGCAAACAGCGGCGATAGGCTAGTTCGAATGTGGAGCCCAGATGCGCCAATGTAGGCTTGTCGGAATCCAGACTTACGGGACGCAGAAGCGAAAGTGGCAGCCTAATTCGGTTTGCCCGTTTGGCTGGGATTTGTCACAATAGCTTCACTTATGACTATCGCTATACGAGATACTCGCATTCCGGAACGGTCTTCCTAAATGCTAACACATCAAACACCTTACGGGACGCTTTTCTTACCTGCTCATTTATGCTATGACTTATACCATATCATTTATTACTTGTGTATTTCACCTATATATAGGGCAGTCTTTTCTGCATATCTCTGTTCATAGTATTACGCCTTTTTTACTCCTATTCTCATATGCCCTGCTGTGTGCTCTAACTCGTGACAGGATTCAGTAGTAAGCACGCAATCAACCCACTTTTGGATCAAGATTACGGAACTTTTGCGGATATTCGACTTGAGATAGGTGGTGTTCTGTGGAAACCCTTGTTGAATGGACTTTCCCCGTGTACACAGGGAGAAGCCCATGTACGATCGTACTGGACTTAAATGTAGGGTGAACCAAAGATATAATATTCCGTGATTATCTCCTAAGTACAAGATGTTGTGTTCCGTACGTGTCCTTTATACCTAAAGTACCTGACTCGTATGGATAATGAATCTCGGCTTCGCATGTTAGATTCATCCATAAGGTTTGTACGAGCGTGCGTTGTAAGTCATGACAGCCTACAGCTAGTCATGTTCTCGCTCGTCCTTGTCTTCGTACGATCACGTTGGAAGTGCTATTCCAACAACCCTTTTTTTTAATAAAAATTTTTATAGAGAAGATACGAAAGCAAAGAAGCCCGTAGCGATTCGTCTTACTATCCATGTCACGATAACCTCAAAAGAGACATACGCCTCATGAGGAAGTGGGGGGTTCTGCCGCTGTGACCGCCTTCCTAGACGAGTCCACTATCAAACGCGACCTTGAAACTCTCCCTTACCTGAATGATACAAGCCGCAGTCAACTCTATGATCCCAAAAGTGCGTATATAAGTCCTAGCGACAGCTTTATACTTGAGTTGACAATGGAAGCCAACCCGACTTTCCGTATGCCGAGGAGCAACGTGAGCTCGAGACTAACGATATGCTTATAGGGCGCTGCCCGGTAGGAGAGACTGCTGTAAAGTAACATCAAAATACCTATCAATTTAGGTTAAGAACATGAGAACACTCTGTAGTTTCCTATCTTTCGATGGTTCAATGGAACTTGTGATCAGAGCTGTAACAGAGCGCTGACGACCGTATCTTGGGTCTTATAGAGTTGCGATGTTGACCATGGCTAGCCATCGGAGGTACGGGCTTAACCCCGATATCTCATCGGACTATTCGCGGTGGATTCGCCGAGATATTATCCGGGACATCCACCGCCAGCAACGGTGAAGTACCCGCCCATTCAACTAGGCGGCCCACGATAGTTACTCTTCTCTTCTGCGCATAATATCAGAGATCTACCCCATTTCTTCGTCACCCTTTCCCATCGATACGTACGGCTAACCGTATCACAAACCCTGTGATACCGACATAGAGTTTACGTGGCAAGAGGTTGAATTAAAATTAGGCGGCAATGACTCAGCCATGACACAAGCCACAATTCATGCGCGCACTCGCACTATAGCCCAAGAAAAGCATCTTAGTGGAGGCGGCGCGTTTTCTGGCTTTCGCAAAGTCCTCTTTGCCATGCACAGGCAAAGTCACCATCGCTGACTAATCTCACACAGCTGTGGTGGCACTCCTGCTCATGGATGATAGATCTCGATGAAGGAAACAGGGAAATACAACTGCATATTCAGGTGTTGCTCTCATCTGGTCACTTTTTTGATGCGAAACACGCTTGTGGCATCCGACTCGTCACGAAATGCCAGAGCAAGAAAGCGGAGGAAGAAAATGGAGAGAAGAGCCGGTTAATAGGTAGGGTAAGACAACTAAAGAAACGATCTGATAACCCTTGCATCGCTTGCCAGTTCACTCCCCTACTAAGTAGTATGTATCCGTACCCTGTCAAAGATGGAAAGTCCCACAAATACTCACCAGAAGCTCGGCGGGATGATGCGGGCGCATTGTTCACGAAGAAAGAAGCGGACTCTCTCTTTACAGAGAACTACATACACCAGTAGTATTGAAACGACGGGCAAGGGTGGATGGTGGAGTAGACGATAAAAAAAGAAATATGGTTCGTGAGAGGTGACGAGGCCGCCCACTTTCCTTCTCACCAGGGGGAAGATGACTTGGGGGGGAAACATTATATCCATCGCCCATCAGTGACTCTGGCAATACTCTGAGCCGAAAATAACAATCAGATGGAATCTACGTGACGTTACGCGTTGGACAAGCTTGTATGCTAAGGTCGTCGCATGTTGGCTGGGGGGCAACACGAGGCCGTCTTATTATTAGTCCATGTTGGCGGGATGAAGAGGGTAGGTAGGTACAATGCAACAACAATGCTCAGCCAAGGTATGTCCAGAAAGAAAGGCCTTGTGCGCGCAATGCAGGCAATCCGAGTAGAATATCTTACCAAAAAGGCATGTTTGTTTCCACGGACGTAGGACGAGTTTGGGAAGACGTGCAACGCAACGCAAATCGGGTCACCTTGTGGCAGCAGCTTCTTCTCGCCAAAGCCTTGACATGGCATTTCCATTCACGACGGCTGGCTCAGTACGGCAGCCTGCAGAACCCGACTGGTGCGACACATGGTCCCGAGAAAGGGGCAGCTCTTGCCAGCCAATGTGGGGGCGGGTCGGTTCCCGGGTATCCAGTCGACCCTGCAGGCTGTCGTACCCTGAGCTTGAATGGGGCCGATGCGCAATTCAGAAGTCTCGAAAAGAACACTAACCACCAGCCCCATGAGGAGTTTCCGTGACACAACGAATCCACGTGGGAAATGCCCTTTCTTTGTAAGGAACCCTCTCAACTCTTGTCTGATGTTGCGGATTGTGTGGCGCAAGTGGGCCATGTCATCCCATGCTCGGACTGCCAAGAAGGCCTCGACAACATCTTGGAGCATTGGAGCGCGCGTCGTCGTGAGTGACCCCCCAAACAGCTCATCGATTGGTTCGCGGCACTTCACCAGCAGCAAGGGGGAGGGAAATCAGAGAAGAAACAATGGGCGCCCCCCTTATCAATCTACCGAAGACGAGGGGGCAGCGTCGAGTGCGCCAAGGGAGATCCATGCTGTCACTCGTCTGGAACCGAACCGAGGATTTGGGGAGAGAGGTCGACGGGGAAGAAGAGCCGCGTGTGGGGGTGTGCGGGAATCCCATGCATGCCCTTCCGCTTGGCTTGCGTTGCCCAAGGCGGTAGGTCTTCGCGCTCTCGATCAACATCTGGGTACGGATAGGTACCGAGGTATGTTTCTTTTCTAGAACCAGCCCGCCTTGACCACGTTCCAGGTCCCTTGTCTCTTCGCGGAGCCTTGGTGCGTAATCGCGTCTCGAAAGACTGTGTAACTTGATGCATGTTACGGGGTTGCCAAGCTCCCAAACAGCCCCACCTCGCGTGGATCCGGGAAAAAAATAAGAACGGGTGCGGTAGCAGTAGATCGGGAGAGTGTACGGAGTATAGTATCTGTACTCTGTATGCACAATCGTAAATTCTCGGTCACAGAACAGTACGTGATGGATTGACGCACTATGATTGGGTGAATCCGTTGCCATGTCTTTACACTGCCCAAGTACTCCGTATACATCCGCATCTCAACCAACCTCTCAACTCTGCCTGCAGCTCTTGTCACATTGGTCGTTGGACGCTCTCTTCAGTCCTATAGCAGGCCACGTAAGTTGCAGAAACTTTCTTTATATTTAGCCCCAATAGATATGTCAAGTGTCAAGTGAGTTCAGGATATGCACCACCAGAGACAATGGCCTCGTGGTCGCGAAAACGAATGCTCCCTTGCTCTGTTCAACTACCCGGACAACATCAGCCAGTGTGTCCCGAGGACGCATGACGATCTCGGACTGTCCACGCTTTTGCTACAGACCTGTCGTCCTTGGCATTCATGGAACCAAGCCTTCCAGACTTCGGGACTGGCCGAGTCTCCCTATGGGGTGACTTGAAGTCATCCAAGGGCAACCCTGTCAGCGTGTTTGGGTCTCGTGGAGTTGAGCCACAGCGCATCATCCTACTGTTGCCTCGCCGGAACGCATCCCTCCTGGCCCACAAAGGGAAAGGGCGATGGACCGACCCGCGAGTTCCTGGGGCTGCGGCTGTGACTTCCGGATTCAAACGCCCGCCAAAGACCCCCCCTTTCCCTGTCTGCGAGCCACCGTTATTTTGTTTTTCCATGGGACAGTGCGCACGTACGTACGCAGGGGGGGCAAAGGCCCGTCTTTCTTTTCCTGCATGGGGGCGCCGCAATGACATCGATGTTGTTGATGGTGTCATGCCCTGCTTGAGGACTTCCTTTTAGAAATAGCACCAGCACAATGAAAAAGGGCTTCTCCTGCCCTGAGTCTTTCCCCCTCCCCCCCCTTTCCTTTCTTCTTTTCCAATTTCTCAGTCGATCTATCTCATAAATCTTGATCTCGTGGGCTCGAGACCACTATTATTCTTCTTTGCCCTGGCGGCCGAAATTTTCCCCTGCCCTGGCGGCCATATCTACATATCCTCGTCCCTAATTTTTATTCCCTCTCATCTGGCCTTGGTGGTTCTGTAAGCAGTCCCGCAGACGCAAGCCACCTTAAAAAATGTCATTCTCGGAAAGATCATGCCCGGTTTCGGGCACCTTGGGAGGAGTATGCCCTGTGGGCGCAGACAAGTCAGGCAGGCAAAGCAGGTCAAGTAGCCGTATGGGCCCTCGAGGATGTTCTTTCTCTGGCTTTTCCCAGCCCGGTGATATTCACACAGCTTTCGACGTGAGTTTGGTTCATATCAACATGTCTTTCTTGATGCACTGACAACAAACCCCCAGATACCTAGAGGTATCGACGCAGAGGAGTGGCTCCGGATGAGGTACGTTGGAGCCCATGTTGGTGTTGTAAACCGGATATTGACCGAGTTTTCTGTAGAGAACGGAAGTCCATCAACCATGTGCTCTACTCCCAATACCCATCGACCCAAGAGATCGACACGATAAAGAGTCAAGCCGAGATGGATGCTTTCAACGTCAACGAGCAGGACCTGCTTGCCGTCGCCCTCGGTGCGCCGGCCAGACAAGTCATGCTCCGGGCCGAGGAGATCGGGCCGCAGACCGGCTGGAGAGACGGGTACCTCAGCACAGAGCATGGATTCTGCCCACCCGACTACGACGTAGCCGCCGGTGCCCTGGCCAAGTCTCCGGGTCGCGTGTGGTCCGATCTGTGCGAAAGGATGCCCGGTTGCGTCTCTCGAGGCCGAGTAAGAGAGTCGATCGCCGCCGCACCTGTCATCGAGGGTACTGGAGACGTTATCCCTGATCAGGCACTTTGGGCCGCCCTCGTCGCCCTGGGTATGCTCTGCTCCATATATCGCTTCGAGCAAAAGTATGACGGGCACGACGGGGTGAACGTCACAACGAACCCGAAAAAGCTGAAGCTGAACTGCAAGATGGGCGACCACCTGGGGGAGGAGCTTGTCGGCATTCCTCTCAGCATCGCCCTTCCTTACTTCCAAGTCTCTCGCCGCATGGGCAGGACTCTCCCTCACCTCACCTTTGTCGACCAATCCTCATACAACCTGAAGATTAAGGACGCAACGTCGAGCTATCCATATGTCGCTCGTTTCGACAACATGGAGCTTAGGTGGCCCATGTTTGGCGAACGTGCCGAAGTGGCCTTCCTAAAGGGAGTCGCGGAAACATCTGGTCAGTATGCACCCGTCACTCCCGAATTTCATCCATAAACTAGACTCGAGAGCTTTTTATTGACGTTCTTCCAATAGCCTCATTCCAGCATGGGCCTGACGCCATCGCCGCCTGCCAAGGGCACGTCATGAACCGTAACGTTGAAGGTCTCCTTCACGAGATGATTCGGCTGAAGGAAATCCTTGAACGCATGCCCAACGCTTTCCACTCCATCTCGACAAACCCCAATTCCGGCGAGAACTACGTGCCTGTCCAACAATGGGTTCGCTGGGCCAAGTTCTCTGCCCCTCTTTCGAAGCGATGCCCAGCCTCTTCGGGCTTGCAGTTCCCACCTTACCTGGTCATGGATGCATTCCTGGGCAGAAAGAAGTAAGTCATTTACCACCTAAACAAGCCTCTCACAACGCTCCCCCCCCTCTTGTTAGATACCTATAATGTTCTACTCTTTAACATCCCGCCCAGGTACACGTCCTTTCTGGGAGCGGAGGGCGTCCACCTCCGAGCGTGGCTTCCATCCAACTTGCGGGCCTTTATCGCGGCCATTGAGTATCACTACCGCATCCCCGAATTCGTTCAACAATCCGGCGACCCACGCCTCATGGGCGTTCTCGACGGCATCGTCGAGGCCTACACCGGAGAGCGCGGCTTTATGGGGGTGCATCGCTACAAGGTCTTTGGCATCCTCGAAGTCGCCGCCAAGACCGGCCGCACCGAGACCAACGGCGCTTCCGGCGCGACAGACGGCGAGAGGCCGTGGGAGGAAACCCATCGCCAGTTCTCCGAGGCCATGAAGGAGCGTCTGGAGCCTTTCCGAGGCGCCCTGCCGGTGGAGCCCCATCAGATGAGAGGCACGTTCGAAGAATGTCGCTACGTCACAAGGGTCCTGAGCAGGTCCTATGTCGATTCCGATCCTACGCGGTCGATTGCGATGGTGACACTCGACATCCGCGAGACCGGAATCACTTTTGCGCCCGGAGACCGCTTGGCAGTCATGCCCCTCAACGGCTGGGGGGAGTGTGCCAAAGTCATCGCCGCCCTCGGCTTGGAGCAACAGATGGATAACCCGGTGGAAGTCGGCGGGACCTGGGCTCGCTTTGCCATGCACCTGGGATCCGTCAGACGAGTGGCGGCCGTCAAGCTGACTGTTGGCGACATTCTACGACGGGGCCATCTGGCGCCCATCACCAAGGACATGGCACTCAAGGTTCACGGCATGCTGCATGCTTCTTCCAACACCGTTCTGCAAGTCCTCAGTACAGATGAGTGGCCTGTCAGGGGCTCGTTGGGCGACCTGCTGCAAGATGCTGTCGCCGATACGCCGCCTCAGATTTGGGACAGGGCCTTCAGTCTCGACAACTTGTCGTGGTTGACCGAGCTGGTCTCTCTTGAAGTCCCACGCACATACTCCATCGCCAGTTACACCGAAGAGCTTCTGCCAGAGACCGTAGACCTTGCCGTGTCACGATCAGAGTACAAACTGTGCTCTACCTTCTCCAGGGGCCAGGTCATCTCTTGCACGGGTGTCTCCAGCGGCTTCCTCAACCCGCCAGTGGAGATGGAAGAGATCGTGTCAGACGACGAGATCCTCATCGGCGTCTCGCGGCCGGCGGCTTTCCACCTACCCCTCGACCCGATGGCACCTTGCGCCTTCTTCGCCGGCGGGAGCGGCATCGCACCATTCCGAAGTTTCTGGCAAGCACGTCTCGCGCGGAGCGGCCTGTCCGGGGGTAAGAACCTGCTGTATCTCGGCGTCCAGTCACGCGAGAAGTTCTGCTTCGAGGAAGAGTTGCGGCAGTACGTCAACGCAGACTTCATGGAAGTGCATGTCGCCTTCTCCAGAGACTCTCGTGGTCTCGCATACGCTGGCCGTGATCTTGTCGAAAAACACATCCCGCCCCGCTACATCGACACCTTGATCGTTGAACAGGGCGTGGCGATTTGCGATCTCGTCATGTCCAAGAAACAGGGCGGTCTTGGCGGCTACCTATATGTCTGCGGTTCCGTCTCGGTTTTCGATTCCGTCATGAAGGGAATCCGAAAGGCCATCTACACTTACAGAACAGCCACAGAGGCGGGAGTCGACGACATTATCAACAAGGCTTTTGCGGAAAGAAGGTTTATGCTCGATGTCTTCATGACGCCAAAGCCGCTGCCGTGCAACTTGCCGACGATCCCCATGTCCGAGTTGGCGCTCCACACCGGCCACCGCCCTGGTTCGCGCATGTGGATTGGGGTTCACGGCAGCGTATACGATGTCACCGATTTCTGTCCAATGCATCCTGGAGGAACGCTCATCATCAAGTCTAATGCCGGCGTTGACTGCTCCAAGTCTTTCGACAACCTCGCCCATACGAACAATCCCGAGGTTTCCAGTCTCTTGACCAAGTACTTCGTCGGGCACTTGACTCCCAAGCCTGATTATGGCAACGCTGAAATCTCGGCTCTACACGATCTCTGGTCGGCATACCTTCGATCCACGGTCGAGACGCTGGTGGCTCACCAGTTCGAGATGTACGAGATCATGGGCGCGTCCCTCGAGACGTCCTCGTCTTACGATCCCGCGGGCAGCAACAACATCTGGCTCCGCGAGAGCCTGCCCAACATCATCGCCGTCCGCACCTTCTACGGGTACCAAAGCCGACTTCTGCAGAGCGGGTTTGCGGCGCTGTTCGGTCCGAAGCTGCAGGAGCTCGTTCTCAAGCTGTCTTTCGGCCTCGCCAGCGCCAACGGCCCGGCTGCGGACACCAAGCTGCCAGACGTCCTGGGGACGGTGGCGCGGGCGAAGACGAGCGGAGATGCAGTGACCTGTACGAAAGAAATCGCCCTGATAGGGCAGCTTGTCTGCGACGCCGACGCGTCGCTACGTTTCCAAGAGCGCGGCGTGTTCGCCTACGCCGCTCGCAGCGTCGAGCTCGACATTGCTCTCTTGGAGGACCTCCGTCAAGAAGCCTGCACTGGGATGGACGCCTTTGACAGCATCGCACACTCCATCCAGGAGTCCAACGACCACGACGTCGAGAACGCCCGTCTCACAGCCCTATCCGCCTTCCTTCTCCAGGTGCTCGAACGTATGGCACGGCACCTGGAAGTCTTCTACAGCCAGCTCGCCCAGTGCTCCGTCCACCAGCCCAAGCTCGAGAAGAACCCGGCCCGGACCCGCTGGGCCCTTGTGCGCCGCCGCGTCAGGGACGGAAGCCTCTTTGTCCTGGCCACCAAGGCGGAGCTCGTCAACCCGGGCACGCTGGAGCAGCAGGCTCCGACGCCGTACTATATGTCCCGCGCGAACCCGAGCCAGAATATCGACTTTGACCGCGTGATGACGCAGGTGCAGGCGAGCTTGAGGACCGGTAGCCAGGACGCCGCCGCCGCACCCTCGAACCATCCCCAGCAGCCACTGACCCTGAACGCCGTGCACCAGGCCCGGGGCCGCAGCACGGGCGACGTCAGCGCGGTCGCGAGTCGCGAGAACGCAGGGGCGTTGAGAGCCATGAACCATTTCGTCGAGAGGAACAACCGCGCGATCCGCAGGCTCAGCAAGATGCCGCCACTTTCGGCCATGAGCTTCGAGGACATCCAAAGAGCCGCCACCATCATGAACATGTCCCAGCACAGCGGCCCGCCGTCACCGCCAGAGATGGCGGGCTCGGATCCAGAGCACGCGATGAGGCTCGGCAAGCATGGCTCCAGCAACGGCGACAGAGTCCTTCCAACGCCGCCGTCGAGCCGCGGTTCAAGCCGTTCGCCGACCAGGTTCAGCCACTCCTTCAACATGAACCAGAAGCAACAACGCGGTAGGCCAAGTGTGGAGATGCTACTGTCCAAACTCAATAGGCCACGTGGCGCATCGCTCTCCCGAGCGCCGCAGTCGGGCCGCAGCTCGCCTGCCCCATTCCCCGTCATCGGCTCCCAGTCTCCGCCGCTCAACCGCCCCCCTGCTGACGCGCAAGCGGCCCTGAGCTCGATGATGAGCCGCCTGAACACGAGACCGCGCAGCGTTTCCGCAGCAGTTCCCGACAGCCATGGGCGCTCGCTTTCGTCGTCGTCGTCCATGTCCGCTGGCGAGCTGGTGCTGCGCGCAAACTCAGCCCTGGGCATGGGCGGCGCCGGGGCTCCGAGGGGGAGGGACGGCACGCCGGGGCACATGCCGCGGGCGTCCACGACCTCGTTGCGTGCACTGAAGCTGATGAGCGTGATGGAGCGGGGCGAAGAGAAGGTCGCACCCACGTTTTGAGTTTTTGTCAGCGTCGTGACAGACGGGGGGGCGCCATCTCATCTCGTCGGCGACCGAGGATGGGACGAATGGGCGTGTGTCCGGCTGCGCGAGGATGCCCCTGGCGATTCGGCATCCGTATTTCGGTATTTTGATGGTCTCATAGTTATTTATTTTCTACTGTCACAATGTAGTGCTTTGTACATAGTTACAGATTGCATTTGCCCTGAATCAGATCGCAAAGGCATAAAGTTATCCAATGGATGGGTGAAAAGTACAATAGATTGGGAATATAGATTAGGTTCTGTGTATGATAATGAGTTACTCTCTGCGAATGCTGATGTTTCGGCGTGCATTCTGATCCCTGGTTTGCCATTGCGCGACTAAATAGTCCCAAAAGCCTAGTGTGAACACATGTGAGGTTATCCTCGGGGCTCCGGCCGGGGATTGCCGGCCATCAATGACGGGAACGCGCACCCCATCAGATTCCACGGCCAGGAAATCTCCCTCCCAACGGGACTGCTGAGCCCTGAAGGCACTCTACTGAGCGAACATGGACATTCGTTACGAATGATACTAGTTTCGTTTGAGGGTCCAAGAGAAGGCCGGCGGCCGGGTACGGAGACGTTCTTCGTGTTTTCCCAGGAGGTGTAGAAATTCGGGCCGAGTATCCACGATCCTCCAGGATGTATAATACCGGCCGAAGAAAGAAAGAGCGAGCTGTTAAACACTCGCCGCTCCGACGCCCCAGCACGGGGCATGTAGAGATCATCTCGGCACAAGGGAAGCCAAAAGTCCCTCGGACGATCGCCATCGTTCCGGCCTGTCAAGGAAAGGGAGGCGGGATCGGACCAATTACAGCAGTTAAACGCCACGGAAACACATTGGTAAGTTGGAAGTTCGGCCAAGACAAATCCAGCCCAGGGGCCAAGAGCAGCCCCGAGAGAATTCATAAGCTGGGAGGAATCTGTGCCAAAAAAGCTTCCAAAGACCGGGCCCCCGCTGATATAAGTCGCGATGAAAGGGCCGGCTCGGGCGACGGGCAGACTGGAGGCCCCCCCCCCCCCCCTTTGTCGAATTTCCGTGGGGACGGTCCAAAGGCACGTCGTCGTTTGCCCAGACTTCGTCCCATTGACACCCATCGACCCTGTTGTGACATGATGGATGCGGATTCCGCCGAGCCTGACAACGAGCAAGCACCCCTCTTTGCGTAGGGTTCGTTCTCTTCCACTCTTCCACAAGCGCGGATGCGCTAGATAGAAAGTGCCATCATCAAGTAACGCCTATACTAATACTGCTTGCTGATTACAGCCTTGCAGGCTTTGACCAAGAACATCGCCAGGGCGAGAAGGGAGACAATACCCCATACTGATTGGTCACTTGCACAGCTCGAGAAACTCTGGTGACTTCGCCGCCGCCGCCCGTCGTCACAAGACGCATATCACGTCCTTTGTAAGCGACTCAGAACGGAAAAAGAGAGATACGAAGCCTCACTCTATTCCATATCTGGAGGCTCTTCCGCAAAACACACCGGAGCTTTTTCCATTCTATTTTGTCGCCGAGCTTTAAAATCCGTAGCATCCATCCATCCAGCCGAATGCCGCTGAATAATTTCCCCACCTGATAACCATCATAGGAAAGATCCGAGTATGTTGCGGCCGCAAGGCCCCAGCTAGAGGGGCAAGAATTTCTTGTACGTGTAACTCTCTCTCTCTCTCTTACCGTCGTGCATCGACCTCGAAAGCCAAGGCGTCCGTGCAACGGCATACTCGGTCCCCGCCGTCACCAGGCGTGCCCGCTGACGCCTGATGTCGTCGTCAACATTCATTCCCCTCGCCCCCCTTCTATCCTTACGCTCTTTCGTCGGACGGAATGCCAGGCTTCTAGCCTCTGTGCCGGGGCTGCCAGTTCTCCCCTTCCACACGGACGCGCCCATACGTCGGCGTTGTACCCTCCCGGTCCGAAACGAGCGGGCCAGTCCACGGGAAAGAAGAGGGGGCGCGCCTTGATGAATGCAGTTTGCCAAAGGCACAGACCCCTCAAAACACAAGCGAGTGGGGGAGCAACGCCTTCGGACAGCCGCCGCGGAAGGCCTGGCCGAGGTATTCCGCCGGTCTGGGACACTCCGCTGGCCCTGGTGGAGGCTGACAGGACATCGCAACGCGGGGCACAACCTTCCGTCGACCCCCGGAAAATATCTTTAGGACGCGCGGGAGACAGTTCGAGAGGCCTACGCCCGTCCTTGAGCGTCCTGTACAGGGACGAAAGAAGACTGCCAGCAGAGCCGTACGTGAAGTGTGAGTTTTCTAGTTATTAGGATAATATGAAGAGAAGAAGAATAGGAACGAGTTTATCGATATTCCTGTCAACTATGGAGACCTTGAGATTGAACCTGTCATTGCCCTCATCCGCGTCGCACTTCTTCACGTCATATTACAGATCTCACTTCGTTCAAGCGGGGGCCAATAGGCTTTGCATGTCGAGTATCATAAGTTATTCTAAATGAGCCGAGATAACTTGCCAAGTTGTGACTTGCGATATGGGGGATTAAAAAAAAAAAAAGGAAACGAAAGAGAGAGAGAAAAAAAGCAAATGAAGGGGAACGCAACCCTTTGGTATGTAGTTGTTACACAATCTTTCGCACGCCTTTGCCACGCGTCATCATCGTCGTCCGGCCGTCTAACCCCTAACAAGAATGAAAATCCCCTTTATTACTTGTCCAGCGCTTGTGATTGACACTGTTCGGCGGTTAGCTACTGCTTCAAATACAATGAGGTATATCGCTTTGGGGGGCTCACCATTTGGAAGTAGACTCCCCTCTCGGCAATCAGACTCGCGTGGTCGCCCCTCTCGACGACCTTGCCGTCAGCCATGACGAAAATGATGTCAGCGTTCTGCACCGTCGCCAGGCGGTGGGCAACCATGATCATCGTCCGGCTACCCTTGGTGGCGTCGAAGACGGCCTGGACGCCTCGCTCAGTCTCGCTGTCGAGGGCGCTCGTGGCCTCGTCAAGCAGGAGCAGCGAGGGGCGGCGGATGAGGGCGCGGGCGATGGAAACGCGCTGTTTCTGCCCTCCCGAGAGCGTGACACCGGCGTTGCCGACCTGGGTGTTGTAGCCCTCGGGCAGGGAGGCGATAAAGTCGTGGATGCCGGCGTCGCGGGCGGCGGCGTGGACGGCCTCGTCCGAGACGGCGGCCTCGTCCTCAATTCCTAGCAGGATATTCTCGCGGATCGTGCCGGTGAACAGGTTAGGCTCCTGAGAGACGAGCGAGATGTTCTTGCGGTAGTGGCCGAGGTTGAGCGTCTTGATGTCGTGGCCGTTGTAGAGGATCTCTCCGCCGGCCTGGAGGTGGTAGAAGCGCTCGAGAAGGGAGATGATGGTCGTCTTGCCGGAGCCCGAGGGTCCGACGATAGCGGCAAACTGGCCACGCTCGATCTTGAGGTCTAGACCCTTGAGGACGGGGAGCGTCCTGGTCGGGTAGCTGAACCAGACGTCCTTGAACTCGATCTCGACACCCTTCTCGTAGTGGACCTCGTAGGGAATCATGTCGCTTACGCCCTTCGAGTGGTCCTCCTCCTCGTTCTCTCTTAGTGCCAGGATGCGGTCGGCGGCAGTCTTTGCCTTGGCGATGTCTATAGACCGTCAGCGAGGTTCGCAATCTGTGAGTGGCTGCTGGACTTACTGGGGCCGAAGCTGAGCCATTGACCAGCGCTCATACCGCCTTGGACGACGGCGATGTAGACGACCACTAATTGGGGTTAGCTTTAGGTCATCTTGTTGTGGTCCGTCTCACTTACCGTACTGGAAGGGCGTGTACTCATGACTAGAGAGCAACTTGCCACCATACCTGTTGACTGGTTAGCCGCGCCGCGCTGTGCTGCAGCCCTCGAGATCTCACTTACCAAAGAACGAAAGCCATGCAGAGCAGAGAGATGCTGTCGCTGAACGAGAAGACCATGACGGAGAAGCGCGACTTGTGGAAGGCGTCCTTGATGTGGGCGTTGAGCAGATCCTCGTACCGCTGGCAGATGCCGTCCTCCATCGTCAGACTGGAGACGGTGCGGATGGCGCTGATGCTCTCGGAGGCGAACTTTGCGCTCTCGGCGAAGACGGCGTTGTTGGCCTCCTCGAAGCTCGTCTCGTGCCTCACGCGGTAGAACATGGCGGCCACGATGATGGGCATCGACGTGCCGAGCGCCACCAGCGTCAGCTTCCAGCCGAAGACGAGGCCGACGACGATGCACCCGATAACATTGAAGAGTGAGATGAGCACGAAGGCCATGTTGGTGCCCAGGAGCTGCTGCAGCATTGTTGGGTCGGTAGCCAGGCGGGCCGTCAGGGAGCCGGCCGAGTTGCCCTCGCCGTCGAAGAAGGAGGAGGGCTTGTACAGAATGTTGCGGAAGTACTCCTTTCGGTAGACGCGGACGATGCCCTGAGATTGCGTTAGCGCTTTCCGAGCCACGAACGGAGAGTTAGGGGAAACTTACGAAGCCGATGGTGGTCGTAGCCCAGCCAATAAGGAAATGGCTCACGCCGACACCCGTGGCGAGATACATGAACATTTCACACCAATGGTTAGCGATGACTTGCAGGAAGCTTCCCCAGTAGGAGAAGAGAGAGATCAAGACGGCAAACAGGTAGGCTTGGACGGGAGTGCTCGCTGGGATTCTCGTTAGATTACATCAGAACGGCCGCAACGCCAGCTGACTTTTGACTTGACTTACCTCCAGCGCCGAGTGCGGCGAAAGCGATGATAATGTACGTTTTCCATCGCTTCTTCTGCTCGCCGAGGAGCTGGCCGAAGCTACCGAAAAAGTGGAAGGCCTTCCACCGCCCGAAGCAGCCAACCGGTGCCTTGACGACCCTCAGGGCGCCGGCCTCAGTGCGCTCCAGCTCCTCGTCGGAGGCGTCGATCTCGTGGAGATGACGCAGCATACCCGCGGACGTGCCCTCGCTGCTGGCCCTCTTCTCGGTGAGGTCGCCGGTGCTGCTGCCGCCCTGGAGCGACTTCCGGATGGACAGCGCCTCGGGCTCAGGCCGGCGCCAGCTCAGGTCGCCAAAGAGAACGTCCTCGTCGTCATCAGCACCCATGTCGAGCTTCTGCGCCGTGGCGAGGAGGTGGTAGGGCCCGTCGGTCTGTGTCATGAGGTCCTCGTGCGTGCCCTGCTGGACGACCTGGCCCTTGCGTAGGAGGACGATGTTGTCGGCCTTGCGGATGGTGCCGAGGCGATGGGCGATGATGATGGTTGTCCGGCCCTTGCAGGCCCTGTCGAGTGCAGCCTGGACGATCTGCTCGCTGCGGACGTCGATTGCCGAGGTCGCCTCGTCCAGAATCAGGATCTTAGGCTGCTTGACGATGGCACGGGCGATGGCGAGGCGCTGGCGCTGGCCTCCGGAGAGCTTGATACCGGCGTCGCCGACTTCCGTTTGGTAGCCCTAAGACATGTTAGTATTGCATCGATCAGGAGCACTGTTGTTCGGGAAATACCTCGGGCAGACGGGATATAAATTCGTCGGCAAATGCATCCTTGCACGCGTTCTCGATCAACCGGGCCTTGACCGCCTGGGTCTCGAACTCCCACTCGGTTCCGATGAGGCCGTGTTCCACATTCTGGTAAATCGTAGTGTTGAAGAGAGCGTTGTCCTGCTGGACCAAGCCTATCTGGCTGCGCCACCACTTGGGATCAATCTCGCTCAGGAGCCGTTCGCCCACTTTGATGAGGCCGTTTCTAAGGAACAAGACCTGGGCCCTCCGAGTTAGTTTCGAAGCAGTGGCCAGCAGGGAGTGTTAGTTGATCACTCACCAGCTGATTTGTCTCCATGTTGCCGTTGAACTCGTACCACCTCTCCAGAATGCCCACGATGGTACTCTTGCCCGAGCCAGAAGGGCCCACGATGGCGGTAACCTTGCCGGCGGGAAAGGTGATGAAGAGATTGTCGAGGATCTTGACGTCCGGGCGCTTGGGATACACAAAGTTGACGGCTTGGAGGCTGATGTCCTCTGCGGCAGACACCTCGGGTCCCTTGAGCGTTCCGTACACTTGCTGCGGGGCGTCAATGATGGTGTGGAAGATGGCGTTAGCGTCGGCCGCCTGAGATGCCGCCTGTAGGGGCGCCGTGATCTGGCCCAGGGAAGACGCCATCATCATGATACATAAGAGAACGCTAGATATCGGATCAGAAAAACCGCAGAGCCAATCCTTGACGAGGAAGGATACTTACACGATCAAGGATGTCGGGGTTGTCAACGCCATCATGTTGTACATCTTGAAGGCATACCAGAACGACAGGGCAAACGTTCTAAAAGGGTTAGCTCGGATCCCTCCCGTATCAAGTCCCATTCGTATGCTTACGCGTAGATGGCGAAGAAAACTTTCAAAGCGTTAGTCAGGATCAACTCTGTGAGTTGAGTCGTGTTGAAAACTTACTGAGACCCTGTTGGATCGCCACCAGCCAGGCCATGCCGGCTCCCTTCTTCCTCGACTGGTCAGCCAGGTAGCCGTACTTGGCAATCATCTTGAACTCGGCGCCGCACGCCGCCAGCATGCGGATGGCGCTGAAGGCCTCGGTGGCGACGGAGGCGGCGGCGATGTCCATGTCCTGGACATCCTTGAGCTGCTTGATGATGGGCGGAGTGGTAATGCTGTAGACGATGGCAATGAAGACGAGGCCGGAGCTCGTAGTCAGCGTGAGGAGCCAGTTGTAGGCGAACGCAATGGCGAAGCCGGCAATGACGATCGCGAGGCTGTTGAAGAACTGGCCCATCTTCTCCGAGATGCCCAGCTGCAAAATGCTGGCGGTGATGGTGATAATGGCGGCCGTCTGGCCCGGGGCCAGCATGTCGAGCGTCGAGATGGGAAGTTCGAACAGGCGGCCCAGGTACGTCAGCCGGATCCTTGCCGAGATGCGGAGACTCGTCATCCTGAAGCCGAGCTAGCATGGGTTGTCAGCCAAGGGTGTGGACGTTGTTTGATCAAGTACTTACATTTGAGAGATAAGTGAGTACCAGTTTGACGATGAACAGATACACTATGTACAACCTGAAGGCGGATTAGTCGGGAAACCACACATTGAGGCATGGCGACATGGACTTACACGCCCTGGTTGACGGCATGGGTGAATTGCGCCTGCGTCTCGGTTGTGCCTTGCATGAAGAATCCTGTAAAAGTGCCGACAAGTTGTCCTGCGAGCTGTCAGAAATCTCACCCTGCTTGACCGACGGGCGACGGTGCACTCACCAAAGACGATGTTCATCACCGGCATGGTAAGACCGGCACCAAGGGCACCAATACATGACCCTGCTATAATGAACTTGTCAAGCGTGGTACCGTAGCTGATGATTTTCTGCCATGGCAAAGTAAGCAGGAAGAAACGCAAACCGATTGCACGCACAGGAGGCACGTTAGTCCGGAGGGGGGGGGGCGGACTTACAAAAAAGTTGCGAAAGGTCGCAGCGGTCTTTGGGTTGAGCTTGAAGAAGCTCGTCTTGGGCTCCGATGGTGGGCCCCCGGGGTCTGTGGGGGCGGCGGCGGCTCCAGAGGGAGCGTTGGCGGTCCCGGTCGCGCCATCAGCCGGAGCGGACGCCCCAGCGGCGCCGGCCGGCGTGGCCATGATTGGGGGGAGGGGAGAGGAGGGGGAGATGGGATAGTGGGGTGTAGTGGGGCTCCTAGACCGGGGTCGCGATCGGATACCGGGTCCGGCGGCAGATCTGTTTTGGTGTTGGAGGCTAAGTGGATGCCCGGGCCATGTGGGGTTCTGGCCAAGGACTGGATCCGAGTCTTTTGAGTAGAGTAGGTATACTATACTTTCGACAAAAAGCTCGTGTCCTTAATGCGATACGCGATCGGGCTCTGAACTCGTCGGAGGGTATTTGTCAAAATGCTCCAAAGAGAGAGAGAGAGAGAGGAAGAGAGAGAGAGAGATGAAGAGGCGAAATGGCGTCTTTTCGTCGTCCCGCGGCGGTTGTTCTCGCAAGAGGAGAAAAGGCGAACCAACAGACGGCTCCCAGGAACCAGGGGCGGCGAAGAGGGGGGGAGAGCGAAAGAGTGGGATCTGCAAACTCAGTAACTCGACGAATCCGACAAAACTCGATCAAGAGAGAAGGGAAAGGGAGGGAGGGGGAAAGGGGAGAACGTGACAAGGGTTTGGAATGGGAAAGTTGGGGGGGGGGAGGGGGGGTATCGCCGTGAAATGGGGGGGATGGCAGATGTAACGAAAGGCACGTTGTCAACGGGCCACCCGGGCAATAGAAGGGCTGTGTCGCTTCCGCATCGCTGTCCGAAACCGCGAAACCGACCCAGCGCCGAGAGAGTTGGTTTGGGCGCTGAGGAGTGCGATATCCCCTTGGGGGAGATGGGACGAATCGATCTCTTAGCGGCACGCGGGTCGAGGTGGTCAAGTTTGGGTTGAAGGAGGCGGGATGGGTGGGTGTACGGATGCCTGGCAGCCTGGGCAGCGCGGAACCCCAGGTGTAAGTGACGGCTCGTGGCCACCAGAAACACTCGAATGGGGCTCAAGGAACACATTGGGGCGAAGAATGCTGAGCAGTGTGTGTGTGATAAGTGAGCTCAGATCGTTCCTGGGCAAGTGGAAACAACCAAGGGAACGGACGTCGTTTCTTTTCCTTTACCTGTGTGATGTCAGGATGAAACAAGGTGCAAGTGTCTCTTTCCTCTCTCTCGTCGCCTGCTCCAGTTTTGCCGCTTCTTTCCCACCTTCGTGCCTGCGTCCCTTCCTCGAGCGTCAATGCTCAACCCAAAGCGCGGCCATGCAGTTAGCAAGGAAAGAGGGAGGAGAGGAAGGTACGGCACCACCCATTTCTCATACCCGCATATGCACGTCAAGGGGAGCCATCTGGGATAGCCCGTGCGGGTGGACAGAACCCGATCCCGGCTCGTCCCAGAGCTGTTGGTCTGGGGGCAAAGCCAGGGCACGCATGTTTGATGAGGCAAACGGGACAGGTATGGCTCCCCCCCGCCTTCCTCCCCTTCCCTTCTCACCCTCTCGCCATCCTTCGGCTGCCGCAGTAGACTCGAACATCTATGCCTAGAAGGGTAATCTCATGCAGATTTCATCTTTTGTTTTGGGGGCTGGGGTGGTTGCTGGAGAAGTCGAAGATGGTTCGCGCATCACCGGCCAGGGTCGGCCCTGGGACGGGGGCGAACCAGGGGGTGGGAGGGTGATCCCGAGGGCACACATGAAAGGGACCTTTATCGTTACATGGCCCATTGTTTGCATTCGCCAACACGATGTGTTTCCATGCATCCTTCGTCCCACAAGTATTTGGCATCTTCTTCGAAAGGCGGGGGCGGTGACGGTCACGACCACTTCTCGTCATGACGAAGACTACTAAGAAAAAAATGCCCATAGACAGACGCGTTTCTTTCGGTTCATGCATTTATGCGCACATCTCGTTGTGACCCCGATTTAATGTGTTGACAGCCCTGCGATAGAAAACATGTCAATGGTGTTCGGTAGAGTGCCTGGCACTTCAGGGACTCGCCTGACTCAACCTACCCAGCTCCCAAAAGAGATGGTGGTGGAACGAGCTTCAGCGATGGGCGAGAAACCATAAAACAGATCTTGAAAATGCCAAATAATATTACCCGACTCCAGCAGGCTCTGAGCTATGCGGCGCACCTGACGCCCGATCCGATCTATAACTCTAATGCTGACACAGGGGGGAGCCAGTCCCTTGTAGTGCTCCCACCTCGTTACTAAAATGGCACAAATCCCAAAATGACTTCCGATGCAACGCTAATCCATCCAAAGGCCCATCCCTGTCTAGAACCTCGGCCTCCCTGTCCTGCACCTTTGCCTCCCTAAAACCTCTATGCTGAGCTCAAGATTCCCTCCTCTTCCATCTCAGCTTTGGTCTCGCGGACAATGTCACCGAGCTCCTTGATGGTATCCTTGTCACGAGGGAGCGTGTGGCCCTTGGCGTGGTCGAAGAGGTAGGCAGTATCAGGGTCACACATGTTGTACAAGGCCGTGGAGCCGTCGACATAAGGGTCCAAAGATCCGACTGGGAAGGATCGTTAGTATTTCTACAGTTAAGCAGGGCGGCGCGTCACACGCCATCGACTTACTGATGTGCAAGGTGCGAGCCTCGATTCTCTCATCCGTCTCGTCCGAGAGAACCAGGGCATGCGTCTTGGGGTCGACGGGCGGCCAGCCGGCGAAGAAGATGCCGTACTTGAACGCCGGCTTGATGCCGGAGCGCTTGAGGCGACGCTGCTCGTAGAGCATAAAGGTCGATGCAACGGTGGCGCCCTCGGAGTAACCAATGATGCCGTCAAAGGGGCCACGTTTGGCGACGATGTCGGCAAGGTACTTGATGGCTCTGTCGGTGCTGCGGTGCGTTGTAGCGATGCCTTCCCTCATGAGGTCCCTCATCGTGTCCTCGGGGGTCTCGCACTGAGGGAAGTCACGGATACGGGCGAGAACGTCATCGCTGTTGGACTTCTCGACATCCCTATCGGGCTCGATGAAGCGGTAGTAAGGGGGGGCGCCGAAGTAGTCCTCGAAGCCAGGAGGCGGCATGGCCTTGCAGGGGCCCTGGATGAAGTGGAATTGTGCGGTACCATCTTCGGTGAGCTCCTTCAGAATGGGGGCTGGAATAGAGTAAGTACACGACTGCCAGGAGTGAAGCCATCCGCGAAGACCAGGAGTGGCTTGCATGGGAAAACTAACCAAGTTGAACTTGCAATTTCTAGTGTGCGTTAGTGAGGTATTGGAGATGGCATCAGGTCTGAGTACTCACGTCCGAGCTGCCGTAGGCTCCGGGAAGGCACAAGAAGCGCAGCATGGTGATGGTCGGTAAGGATCTAGTGTGAGATGCGGGAGCAGGAGAGATAGGGCGTTCAACGACAAAGTAGTGTGTCGAGAGTCGGCTGTTGGAAAGTGGACGCGGGAGTATTTGTGGAGTTGGCTGTTAGATGGCTATGATGGTCAAGGCTATGATGGTCAAGGTTGTGATGGTTTAGCGCGGTGTGGAGAAGAAAGGATTGACAAGATTGGCCCGGCCAAGGGGAGCGTTTTAATGAATTCGAACCCGGGAAACGAAACACTTGTGATCTGGTGTACGGCAACCGGTTCACGAACACAATCATCAGCTCAGACTTGCCATGAGACGGCGCAGCAGTTGAGGCGGGACGACGACAAGACAGGAGGAGGCTGAGTTAGTTGAGCCCCAGGAACTGAAAGCGCACCTCAAGTCGGCCGTGGGCCGGTAAAGCGAGCAAGCAATTCTTGAAACTCTGCACTTCATCATGATTGAGGCAATGTGCTGCAGTGATGGGACCAGCTCGAACAATGGGTTGGTTTGAGCTGTTTTCACTAGAGCCGGCGCGGATACTGCACAATGGTGGGCTGGGGGGAACGAGTGGACGTGTTGATGGGCGAGCTGGAAACACGGTGACGCGAGACCGGAACTGTGAGCATCGGTCTCTGAGAAGGGCTTGGCAGGGTGTCCCGGTCCTCGGGCGAGGCAAATGGGCCAGGGTTCGGTAGATGGAGACTCGAGACAAGGAGGCGAGACAAGCGCGGCGAGACGCCGCCACGCCACATGGAAGCAGAATCGAAGAGGAGTGACCGCCATGGAGTCTTCTCTGCAGACAAGGCTAGACACTTGGCGGAAAACAGCCAGTCTGGAAGGTGTGCCAGGTGGCCAAGTTACTTTCTGGGCATCCCGAGATTCGGATCCTCGGCCGACGCGTGGGCGATGTACTGGCGTCACTGATGGCATATTGACGATGCCTGGTCTTCAGACTGGATTTCGGTCCCGGGTTTGTCACCTTGTAAGCTTGAAACTGTATGGGGAAGTGCCCGCGCGGGGGCGCAGCGTGGGTGCAGCGTGGATGTGACAGTCTGGTCCATCTGACTGGCAGAAGGAGGGATAGGTGGAGAGAAAGTGTGCTGAACCGGAGTGCTTGAGTGGCAGAGGGATGAATGTGTGTTTGTGCGTACATGTTCGAGATTCGATACGACGGACGAGGCAGTGAGAGATAGAAAGGGAAATTGGGCGATATGGGGTGGCTGGGGCGAGCGAGGGACGTCCTGTAGGCGTGTGTGTCTGCAGAGAGAAGGAAACATTGTTTGCGCAGATATTGCGTTTCGATGCAACACGGGCATTCTGCAGCTGACCTGTTTGCCTGACAAGATGTGTGGTAGGATGGACTAGGATGATTAGGGAACTTCCTGGCCGAGTTGCCGCAACAAGCGTGCATACACAGTACAGTAGGAAGATCACGGGTGTGCCTGGGGGTAAGCACGCGAGAGAGCAAGGTCAGGGAAAGGTGCTGAGAGCGAGAGAGGTACAAGGGGTACGAGATATACGAAGTGCTGTGCAGAGCGCAGGAAGGATAACGCAAATCGAGTGTAGTGCAGGGACAAGGTCTTCCCCCCCCCCCCCCCCCCCTTCCCCTCTTCTCTCTCTCTCTCTCTCTGTGTGTGTGTGACTGGCGCGTGTCAACCGGAGAGCTTTGATGGTGCAACGGCTCGGGAGGTAGTGCGGCCGGGTGAGCGGTTGCTATTTGGAAGCTGCCAAAGCTTTCTGACAGAAGTAGTTTTAGAAACATACCCAACACATGGGGAGTTCTCTTTCATCGACGATGGCGGGCTGGGATAGGCTGCTGACGATGGCGAAAGTGTATCCGAAACCAAGTCAGCTCGACTCGATGTGCGATGCGATGTTCGCCTCTTTCGATGTGAGATTACAGTACGCAGAATGCCTCAGATACATTGGAGGAAGTAAGAGGACGGAGGGCTTGGTGTGAGGTGGTGGTTGAACAAGCAAAACAATATAACGTAAGTATGCCAATACCGTGCATACCGGTTCCCCCTTGCAAGTGTCTTGGACAGTGTAGTACAATAAGGGGGGCGAGGTGCGATAGGCCGGTAATGCGGGTATCTTCATATGCAGTGCGACCCGGCAATCACTTTACCTCGACCTCGTCCTCCCTTTTTTGCATTGCATCATTCATCCGCACTATTTCGGTGAAGACATTTCGGGCGATAGATTCGACTATCCCCCTTTCGGTCTACTGCGCCAGCATCTGCATATGGTGCCGTTCGAAGGTGTGCATCTGCGTCCGCAGCGGCCGCAGCTGCGTCTGGAGTCGGTCAATCAGTTGATAACCATCTCCACAAGCTCGAATTTCGGGGTTGGCAGTGGGCGCCTTGCGTCTGACGATTGTGGCTGCATGTTTGGATTCTGTATCTTCAAACCCCTGCTTTCTCTTCCCTCTTCTCCCTTCCACCCTGCCACCCACTCAATCCCATCCGCTTGGTCATCTTGGATTCAGACAACGTTAAACGGTGCCCATGCTCTTTACTCATCTGTACATACCTACGTCGACGGCGGAGCACAGCTTGCCTGGGTGCGGGTGGGTGTTGGTGTTGTGAGAGCCTCTGCTTGGCTGGCCTTGGGCTGTTTCTTTGGTCGCGATAGGGACGAAGGTGGGCAGGGAACAGACGCGCGCCCTGACACTTCCGCCCGCCGCCATCACGGTTGTCGGTGCTTTTGACACAGGACGCACCTCTTCTTTGCAAACCGAATAACAAACGAGCGCCGAACACCAGACCGAGAAAAAGGAGAAAAAGTAGAGAGGGAAAGCATTACGAGAGCGGATGAAGTGGCCAGACACCGCCACGCTGGTTAGGTCCTCACAGTAGCCGCAAGCTTCCCAGCAAATAGGACGGGACGGATAGGTTGGGTGCCTGGAGACGGGGAGAAAACCTGCACTACGCCCCATCATCTCTTCTACGGGCAGCAATGGGTAGAGATTCTCTGCCGCTGTTTACTCGGGTTCGTGAGAA